>CACKRE030002592.1:120201-142582 GCA_902602495.3 Ectocarpus sp. CCAP 1310/34 | reverse complement strand
AGCACCCTTGTCGTAATCCCTGCGTGACCGGGAACCAGTCCGATAGCTCCCCATCGTCCGTGCGGACCCGGGCCCGCATTCCGACGTGGAACTTGCGGATGACGGCGATCATCTCCCCGGGGATCCCGGCCCGGGCCAGCACCTTCCACAGTAGCTCCCGGTCCACCGAGTCATATGCCTTCTGCAGATCGATGAAGCACATGTAGAGCGGGATTCTCCTCCTCCGCCCCAGCTCCTGGAGTCGGCGCACAACGAACAGCATGCATACCGTGGATCGGCCAGGCCGGAACCCGCACTGTTCCTCCGGGAGGATTTTGTTGGCTTCGCAGAATGCGCTCAGGCGGTTGGTGATGGTCTTGACAAGTATTTTTTTGTTTGATGCTTTGGCACTGAAAAACGTTGTCCTCGATTCAGTATTGTACCTTTTGTTCTACCATTGAACAAAAAACAAACAATTCGGTGGTCACAAGCTGTAACCCAAAACTTCTTGGAGATGCGGTACTGGTATGCAAGAGATTGACAAAATTTGGTAATTGCTGGTGCTAGGGTTTTGCTTTCCGTTCGAATGCAGTAATTAGGAATTATCAGCCTCGAAAACCTGGAACTCAAAAGATTGTTTTGCTCCCGTTGTTCCGACACGTTGGTTCTAACTGTTCCTCCGAGCCATCAACACGCCTGAACCCGCTCGCTGCTACAGGGGTGCATGATTCATGCACATACGAAACAATGCAATTGCAAGAAGGTAGTACGCACAGCGACAAGATATCTATCATGCATGATGCCGAGAACGTCACATGTACCGCCTGCTGTGCTGGTTGCATGCAGGGCGGGTCGAGCGAGACTCTTTACGCGTCCGTGAAGGGGAAGATCTTCACCTTGCCGAATGATTGCACCGTTTACCCGGCACACGACTACCAGGCAAGGGTGTAGTCGTCGTCATCGTTATTGCTGCGAAACAAGTGCCGGTAGACTTGTTTCGGGAGTAGACTATTTGTGTCGCGAACAAGCAACTCGACTGGTATTTGTCGGTGCTTTTCCGGCATGCAGCAAGCACCATAAAGGTTGCGACGGACTTTGTTGAAGAGCTGCCGTTCGTGGTATGCAAGTGTGTTGGGGTAGGTTGTGCTTTCGACCTTTCGATTGGTTCGTCATGAATACCGTCTTTCAGGCATTCGAAGTTAGCCTGTTGTTTTAGTCGTTACGCGACAAGGGTTTGTTCATCTCGTTGTGTTTTCAGAATATTGTGCCGCACTGCTGTAGTATATCTCGGTTTGTTGAGCATTTGATAGAGAAGCGTCGGCGCACGTTGATTTCCCCCCGCCGTGCAGGGTCGTCCCGGACGCTTGTTCGGCGTTCAAGTCGGGTTTCGATGGAGCGGTAGTTGTACCTTAGATGCTACCACTATAAACAAGTATATTGTTGATGGTTTTAACCTTGCATCGTTTGCAACAAATAGATCAACTCCGTCGTGTGTGTGTCGGTTGCATTTCATTGTTTTGCTTTCAGGGTCGACAGAGCAGCACCGTGGGCGAGGAGAAGGCGTACAATCCCCGTCTCACCAAGCCTGTCGAAGAATTCGTGTCCATCATGTCCAACCTCAACCTCCCGTACCCGAAACAGATCGACAAAGCTGTCCCGGCCAACATGGTTTGCGGTATCTGCGATGAAGTCGAGACGCGGGGATAAAGCTTAAGCTTCCGTGTGATATTATCTACGAAGTATGTAGTATTATCTGTTTTGCAATGTCGGGGGCAATGGTACAGCAGGCGACGACGACTTGCGGTAGTTTTGTTGGAATGGGACGCATAGAGATAAGGACTCGTCCCGATGGTAAAATATCCCGGACGGTAGTTGGTATTTGGTGGAACGACGCCATTTATCCGAAAGAAATGCTGGATGCATTGTCAATTGGTGTTTGCGTGCTGGGACCTCTTCATTGGGCTGGTCTTGAAGTGACACGTGGGGATTGGTACCGTATGTACAAGTATCGTGCTTTGAACACACATGAGAGGTCTCGAACACGACACTTAACGCTGGGTAGTTTTGTTGCCTTGAAAATAATGCATGGGTGAATGCAGTCGGGACCCGCAGTTGAGAAATGTTTTGTTGTGGGTCAAGACTCGGTGTTTTCAGATCGTAGCCGCCGCTGCGAGTATGTTGCATGTTTTGCAACACGGTGTGTCCAGGGTTCATTCATGAGCTTTTTCTCAACAAAGTTCGATTTTTTGCGACGAGCCAAGGGGCGTTAGGTGCAACAAAGAAACTCGTCGGTGCGGACCCTTGCTGTATGGGAGTTCCATGACGCAGTCATGCTTTGGCAGATTTGACAGGTTACAGGATTGTGCGTTTAGTGTGTGTATCACGCACACACGCGGCTCGTCGTGTGTAGCTTGTGCGAAGTAGAAGTGTTGTGTTCTTCAATGCGAGGGGGTGCAATTGAATGCCTCCGCATATCCAGTAGCCAATGTCTTAATCTACGTGAAAAATACAGAAAGGAGCATCGAATAGACCCCATTACCTGGCCACTAGATGGCTGCGAGGACAAGACTAGACTGCCGGGGCGTTACTTCTATAGGTAGTTGATTCCCAACGCGACGAGTTCCCCAGCACCGGATGGAAACTTCCCGTAAATCTACTTGACCACATCTCTCGGTCTCGCCGAGAAACCGGCTACAAGGAAGGAAGCTTGCTCCCTTCACGCATCTGTCTGGAGCAAAGACAATGATGGAATCAAGGGCGTTGAATTGATTTTTCTCCATTCCGTCGTTCATGGCTGTCGCTGGGAACACCCTCCCATATGGCGAAAGCTCTGCAGGCGCTTGCAACTGCGGTAGAGCCAGTATCACCGTGCAAACATTTTCACATTAAAAAAGTTCCGTTTTCTCTACCCAGTACCTTCTTCTGTCCGAACTAGTCTTAAGACTTGACGCGGTCGGTTTCTGTGTTCACAGGCTAACTTGCCCAAAAAAGGTGTATGAAAGTAAATGGACCCGAAGGGTACTCAAGTCGATACAGTGGAGGCTACGGTTTAAGAAAGCTCACTTGAAGAGAATGAGCCCCCACTACCGTGCGAGCTGTCCACCACTGTTGTACATGTGATCATAGCTAGCAAGACGAACAGCACCCACGGATGCCCGCGGCCCCCCCACTGCTGTGTTGCTCTTGCCGAGAGAGAACATAATAATCTATCCAAAGAAACAAACCCGGCTCAGGGGGCGTTGGCGGGTGGTGGTGCTGGCGCCCCCGCGAAACCTCGCCGTAAACCGCAGCACTGCGTGGAGTGTGGGCACAAGATGCGGATTGGGGTGTTCAAGAAATACCACCCGCAGTTTTTGTCGGCAGCCCAGCCCAAAAAATGCACTGTGCCAGAGGGATTGCGCCGGTTGGCTGTGAGACCAACACAGCAGAACGCCCTAAGGAAATTTGGTGGGGAGTGCGAGTGTACTGGGGACGCCGCCCATCTGGGAGGCTGCAAAGGGGTTAGATAGTCTACTGTATACTGTAGATAATTTACGGTGCTTCGAAGGTCATCATCCGACCATCGGGGCGTTGGTTGATGGTGCAACACGTTCTTCGCGTCTGGGGCTGGAGTCTCGCGCTTTGAGGAAGGGCAGAAATGATTTTCACGACATGATCCGACTGTTGTGCACATTCTAAATACATATTTATTGATGGGGTACTCCGAAAATATATCTAAAAACACTCGGAATGAACCCAAGGACAGCTTCACAGAAAAGCTTCGCAAACTGTGGCAGTCAAATCGTCAAAGTGCCCCCCAAATCGTCGAAAACAAGGCGAGAACATGAAAGAAATATTGCGCGCTTCGCGCGCCAAAACGCCTCTTTCATGTTTTGGCGCTTCGCGCCAAAATTTATTTTAATTGCCGGGCCAGGTAAGACCATGGTTGTGCGGCCGAAACAAAGGATAAGGAGGGTCTAGACTAGTCTAGATGTGCATGTTGAAAGCAAGGTTCAAGGAGTACCTACTGCATGGGTATGTATGGCGAAGGACAAAGCTGAAGGTCAAGTTCAGGACCAGGGATGTTGGCCTTCGAGAAAATAGACGAAGATTTAGGAAGGTAGACGATGAAGACGACAAGCAAATTGAAATATGTATCATTGCGGCTCCGAGTGCGAAGACCGGGTTCATGTAGTTGTCCGTTGTGCAAGAAATAGAGGGAAGGACGTAAGTGTACATGGCTGAGCTGACAATATCATAATTTTACAGGGAGATGTGTGAGGCATGAAATGGTAGGCCTGTCCTCCATCGGCCGTTTTGCTTGTATGACGGAGAATAAGAAGGTGGAATTACTTGAAATTAGTATAGAAATAAAGTTTGTGTATCTAAATCGAAAATAAAACGGCCGATGGAGGACAGGCCTATGAAATGGCCGGCAAAAGGCGGTAGGCAGCTGTACTTGGGCAGGCATTGGAAGTGGGTTGACAAGCCGGGAAGTCGTATCGATAGGAGAGATAAGACTAGTCTACGTATGATGCTGCAGGGAAAGCATTTTTGAGACACTTTTGGCAAAGAAGGTAGAAAGGAACCATTGGCCATCGGTGATCGGTCCTCCTGTGGGAACAAAGTTCCATCCTCTCGAGGACGTGTGGTCAATGGTCTAACCGCTAAGGCATGCAAAACATTAGAGCCCCCGCCCCCCCCATACCCACAGTCGAATGGGTGTCAAAGGGGCGTGTCCCAAATCGCACTTGTAATTTTTCAATCGAAGCAGGCCCAGCTTACTGCTGCTTCGCTAGACATGACGGGCGTCTGCAGCGAAACAGCATTGTTTGTAACTGCAATGAACCGTGCTTGCACCCTCAAGGTACCCGCTTGCGCAGGTCCTGTGGGAAACCACAACAACGCCTACTCCTAGTTACTGGCTAGACTAGTGATTGGTATCTCTTTCTCCCAAGCCAATGTAACCTCACAAATTTCAAATTCGGATTTTCAGTTTGTCCCAGCCCGAAAGTCAAGACAACGATGCATACATAAATTCACGCGTAGATAGCCAAAAGTAAATAATAAAGAGAAAACACTCGGCTTGTTTTTCTTGGGATTTGTTGGGTGGTGTTGAGTAAACACCAGGTTGGTTTTGCTGGGTGTGGGGGCCGAAGGGAGGCACCCTACAAGCAGATGTGGCTCCTGAAGAACAGAGAGCATTTCGTTTGCTGATTAGGAGGAGGTAAACTTGGTGACGGCCTTGGTGCCCTCGGACACGGCGTGTTTGGCGAGCTCTCCGGGAAGCATGAGGCGCACGGCGGTCTGGACCTCGCGGGAGGACAGGGTCGCCTTCTTGTTGTAGCGGGTGAGCTTACCAGACTCGCCGGCCACGCGCTCGAACACGTCGTTGATGAACGAGTTCATGATGGACATGCCGCGCTTGGAGATACCGGTGTCGGGGTGGACCTGCTTGAGCACCTTGTAGATGTACGACGAGTACGACTCGGTCCTCTTGTTGGTCCTCTTCTTGTCGCCGGCCTTCTTGGGCGCCTTGGCGGACTTCTTGGAGGGGGTCTTGGCCATCTTTACTAGTTAGGTGTTGGGTGAAAAGGGTAAGGGGAGAGTTGTGGCAGAGGAGTGGCAGAGCCAAGAGAGATCGCTCTCTCATGAAGATAAAACGCTTCGGAGGCGTTATCGGCGTTGTTACTTTTCANTTCTTGTCGCCGGCCTTCTTGGGCGCCTTGGCGGACTTCTTGGAGGGGGTCTTGGCCATCTTTACTAGTTGGGTGTTGAGTGAAAAGGGTAGGTGAAGAGTTGTGGCAGAGGAGTGGCAGAGCCAAGAGAGATCGCTCTCTCATGAAGATAAAACGCTTCGGAGGCGTTATTGTTTCTTTTCGTCCACCGCTCTTGTCTTCGCCAATCATTGACCTATATTCAGATCTGCACCAATCACAGAGCAGAACGGCGCGGCCTGATAGTATCTTTGAATTTTGAAGTTCCGCCGCACGAAGGATTTCAGCCGTTGCTCGTTGCTTGTTGCCTGCCTGTCGAGACTACCACGGCCCCACCTCTCACAACTCAAAACATCCCCATCTCTCCCTGTCTACTTTATCACCAACTCAACAACAACCAACCATGTCCGGAAAGGGAAAAGGAGGCCGCGGAAAAAAGTCGACCACCAGGTCGGCCAAGGCTGGACTGCAGTTCCCTGTGGGGCGTGTTGGCCGGTTCCTCAAGAAGGGCAAGTACGCGTCCCGCGTTGGGGCTGGAGCTCCGGTGTACCTTGCCGCCGTGCTGGAGTACCTGACCGCCGAGGTGCTTGAGCTGGCCGGCAACGCGGCCCGCGACAACAAGAAGGCCCGCATCATCCCCCGCCACATCCAGCTGGCCGTCCGCAACGACGAGGAGCTGAACAAGCTTCTCGGAGAGGTGACGATCGCGTCCGGCGGTGTGCTGCCCAACATCCACGCCGTGCTCCTCCCCAAGAAGACCGTGACGAAGTAAACGTCTCCTGCCTGAGCTTCTGCCTGCATCTTCTACAGACTTGTCTGCTGAGTTGTTCTAACGAGCGTCACCACAATCAACCTGGTGTTTATTCAACACCACCCACCAAAAAAAAGAAACAAAGGCGCCGAGATTGGCGTATCTATGATACCTCCCTGCTTCATTCCATGGTTCCATGGTCTTCGGACGTCAACGATGCGTTGAAAGCATCAAAGGACTTTGAAGGAGGTCACTGCCTCTTTCTGTCGACCATGGCAATAATTGAGAAAGAGGAAGGTGAATTTTGTGATGCTGCCTCTTCGCTAGAGCTTACTGTGCTTACAGCACAGTTGTGCTATAAGCCCTTGTTCCTATCGAGTTTGTCGCCGAGCGCCGAAGTACCTGATCACACTCCATAAAATGCTCAGACGAAAAGAGGGTCAGATTTTTCGGAATCTGTAGCCGGTAAAGTTTTTTTTGTCTTGAAGCTGCCCCGCTTTTCACCCACGGCTCAGACGAAATCTCTCACCAACCCCATTTTGTCGGAGACGTGGGTTCCTGTTCAGAAGGCTCAGATGGTTGATATTTGAGCAGGAACAAAGTAGCGTAAACCACAAAAAAAGATGGCATCGCATGGGACAGACTCGTCCAAGGCTCATGTCACCACCACCGGACAGACAGACCTGCTCCTGCGATCCGGGCGGTGGGCGTCTATGTGTAGATATATGGTGATCGCTGTGGAAGGAACCGAGGGGAGGGTGGGACGAAATATCCTCAAAAAAAAGAGCAACTTTCTTGCCAACCAGTTCAGGAGAACACCCATTCCATGAGCTAGCTGTAGGCCACTCAAACTGCTGGGAGGTGGCCCAAAAGTTGCCTTGTGTTCTATCGGCGCCATCTCCTCTGTACAGCTGTTGATGCGGTTTGGAATGCAGCTGAAAAAAATCGGTGTGTGAGGGGTGTTCTAGGTTGAAGCTGCTGTTGCGGCTGCTTGCTGCTGCTGCTGCAGCTGACCGCCGCCTCTCCCTTTTGGTTGATTGAGGCAGGACGCCACCTGAGCGGCTGAGAGTTTGCTTGCGAGAAGCCTTGACAGGGTGTGTCTCTGCGGTAATAAGCCCCCCTCTAGATGCTCCTGGCACCTTGGATGATAGATGGAACCACCCAACCAAGCAAACCTAGCTTCTCGCTTGGAGAGAACAAGAGCGCGGGGAACGGCGCGCGCGAGTCTTTCGGCCAGTCAGCGGCGGGTCGTTGCCACGACACGCCAAAAAAAAATCTGAGCCTCTTTTCGGATCTTTTCCATGCCAATTTTTGTCTGGCCATTTTGTCTGGGCACAACCACACATAGACTATTTCCTAGAGTTGTGAATCGGTACGAAAAAACGATATATTTTACATCGGCTGCGCAGCAGCCGATATAACGATATTTTCTCCGATATATCGCCTACGGCGATATATCGGAGAAAATATCGGGCGAGCGCAGCGAGCCGTGATGGGGGCGAGCGAAGCGAGCCCCCCCATCGGCCCCCCCCGGCTGGTGAGGGGGCCTCGCCGGAGGCGCCGCCGGAGGCAGAAAATTTGGTGCATTTTCCTTTCATTTCCCGTCAAAATGGGCCCAAATGCGGCATCAAAAAGGGCTTGACTTCAGCTGCAAACATCGCACGGAATGTAGAAAAAAAAAAAAAAGATTAAGATTGATGTATTGTCGCGTATCCTCAGCAGTACCCTCCTTCGGTCTCTCCCTGTGTCTACTTCCCGGTTGGTTCTGGACATGGTGCTGTTGTCTGCTGTTTCTGCGCTGCTGTGCTGTGTGTGTGTGGCGTACAGGGGCTCCGTACTGCTGCGCATACCCTAAATTTGATTCACGGAGCCCCTAAGAAAACATCGGTCGGAACATCGGCACGAATTTTCGATACCGATATCGATATATATCGGACGATATATATCGTGTACATCGTTCCGATTCACAACTCTACTATTTCCGAAACTCCCCAATCAGTTCATTGCCCATGGGTTTTCTTGGAAGGCAGCGAAGCGGGTGGGAGACGACACAGAATCCAAGAGAAAGGTGTTGTAGAACGCGACACAATCGTACATCATGCACTGCACTTCGAAAGACGGCTAAATTGTGAACGGGAACATGGGGGTGTTGGTTTCCCACCGCTACACCCCAATAGGTTATGCAATCCGCATTTTCGTACTGGTATCGCAGCTCGCCTCGGGCAACCGTCCTGGTCCGCTACGAGTTTGTCTTCTGTTGTTTTAGGCTGGGTCTTAACCACTTTTGTCCTCGAGGAGTTCACGCCCGGAAACGGAGTTAGAATAGGAAGATCACAGAACTCCGGGACCAACAGTGGGTTGGGTCTTGACCGTTCTGTCCAAAAAACAGACCCCGAGTTGGAGTTGAGTGTGCGGCAACACTACGAATATACATAGGCCATGATTGAGGTTGCGCTGGTTGCAGCTGCTGTGTGGCTGTGTGAGATATGGGCATGGGGCTGTGGTCAGCGAGCTCCCTGAGCTGTGCGGGCCGGCACAAACCTCGGAGGGGGGGGTGGGGGGGGCGTACTCATATGTTTTGCATGCCTTTGCGGTTAGACCATTGGCCACGCGTCCTCGAGAGGACAGAGCATTGTTCCTACATGACCGATCATCGATGGCCAATCGTTCCTTCCTACTTTGCCAAAGGTGGCTCAAAAACGTCTTCCCTAGTCTGTCTATCCTAACGATATCACTTCCCGCCATTTCAAACCACTTCCTACTACCCAGTACAGCTACCGTGTTCTCTCTACTCCATACCTCAAACATCTCCCTGTACCTCCCCTTGTATTCTTCGCAGCTCAGTCATATACACTTCCCTCTACTTTTTGTACAACCGGCATTCCGCCACTACATGAACCCCGTCTTCGCACTCGGAGCCGCAACCACTCTATCTGAACTTGTCTTCGTCGCCTACCGCCCCATGTCTTTGTCGTCGTTCTCGAAGGTCTATGCCCCCGCTCCTGAATTGGACCTTGCTTTGTCCCTGCATCGTTGGTCTATGTAGGTACTCCTTGAACCCTATTCCTTCCTTCACCATTCCGAACACTTCTAGACCGTCCTTGTCCTCGGTTGCTTCCCTTAGATTATGTTCTTCTCTCTCGGCACAAGCAACAGATATCTTCTCCTTGAACCCCTGTAGACCCTCCGTTTCCAGCGTTTCATCTTCGTCGATGTCGAGCCCCTTCCATACGTCCTCTACAACCTTGACCCATTCCGTGGGTTGTCTACCCCTCTTTTTGTTTGCCCACTTCGCCTCCCATACAATTCTCGGCAACCTCTCCTCTCCCATCCCGCACATGCGATACTGCCATGTCAGCTTCCTCGCGTCTCTTCCCGACCGTAGGGATTGGATCCCCAATTCTGCCCTCACGGCTGCATTACTTGTGCGCTTGGAGCATCCTAGGATGATTTTCGCTGATTTCATCTGCACCGCCTCGAGTTCTTTCACTACAGTAATACCTTCTTATTTCCTTCCCATACCTCTCCGGCGTACTCTAGCGGCGGTACGATTACGCTCTTCAAAACCGTCAATTCGATGCGTGTATCGAGGTGCCGGTTTGCGAGTATTGGGTGCAGCTTCGGAGGGAGGGGAGGGGCTATCACAGAAAGCGGCGGCGGCACATGCTGGGGTTTATCCATACTGCCTGGTTGTTGCGGTACTGGTGGCAGAAGCTGCTGGCGTTTCTACTCGCGCTGTTGTTTGTCAGCATGCGAGGAGGAGACATTTTTTTTTGCTCACGGGTTGGCTGTGGATCCCGTTGTCTGTGGTGTGCGGGCGTGGAGACTCTCCCTCGTGCCGTGTGGCAACTGGGCGAGAGTGCGCCAACGACAGCAGCAGCAGTACATGCATGCAGTCGTGCCGTCTGTCCTTTCTCAGAGGAACGTCTGTGTTTTCTCAGAGGAAATGATTTGCCATCTTACCTCGAGTAGACCGCCTTTTGGGAACTCCGGTTGCGGTTCGCTCAACTCCGGTTCAGATAAAATGATTTTTTATTTGATCTAAAAGAGAAACCGCTCGTTCTGACCCGGACTTAGCTTACGGATTTGCAGGTGAAAGAAAATAGAAACATGGTCTCTTCCATCATTTCACCCAATCAAACCGAGGGTTCTGTGGATCTTTCCGTTCTAACTCCGTGTCCGGGCGTGGATTCCGGGCGCACAAAAGCGGTTACGACCCAGCCTTAGATAGGTCTCTGGTTTTCACCAGGTGTTGCAAATGCGGAATTGCAGTTGAACTCAACCACGCTGCTGTACAGCACACCATGGGCACGACGTGACCGCTCATCCCAGGTCCAAGCAAACAAGGGTGTCCGCTAGTGTGCCGGTCCACCCAATGTTACACAGAGAACACATGTTGTCGAAGGAGACGACAAACATTAAATGTAACCGCCGAAACGCGGCGGAATACGCAGCCTCCGCGGGGCAAGTGACAGAGGTGTGCCACGACCCTGTCATTGGCAGGCTGATCCCGGCCTCGAAGTGGGTAATCCCGTTGAAGAATGGAATTCGATGTCAAATACCCTTTTCGACACAAGATAACACACCCACATAAGGAACCACCCCCCCCACAGAATACAAAACCCCGGTGATAATTTTGGGCGTTTCTGACAAACCATTGATTTATCACCGGAGCTAATAAGATAAAACACCCCTTGAGGTTACTCCGAATACATTCACGGGGCCCCTCTTTCTATCACCGGGGTGATACAGTATCTCCCCCGTGGGCATTTGGGCATCGCACACACACAACATCTGCGTATCTCTCTTTTGGTCGTACGCAATAGCAAGGTATGCAGCAGCCTCCTTTTTTGTGTGAGGGGGCAGGATGGTTGGCGCACTCTGTGGCCACCGAGGTCGTGTGCTCAGGAGTTTTTGTCACGTCCGTTAAGCTCCTTTGTTATTACAACATTCCACAGAACCACAGGTCATGCGGTGTCCGTACAGGCATTGCTGTCACACACCCCTTCAAATGTGCGGTAGCAGCGGTTCAACTCTACAAGCAGTGTTATACACCCTCTGCTTTATCACACACCCTAAGTATCACCCCCCCGAACATACCCTGTGCGTGTTCGGACGTGCTTTCACACCCCCTGGTTTATCACACCGCCTTAGGGGCCACTGCGAGCTGCACTTTGTCACCCGGGCTACATAAGATACCACACCCCCCACAGGATACCACACCCGGTGATAATATTTGTCAAGCCCAAAATGTTATCACCGGGGTGTGTTATCTTGTGTCGTCTACGGTAAGCAACTGCATATATGCAAGGGAAAATTGGTCGAGATCGAACTTACTGAACAATAAATGCATGGATAGATGTATTCCGATGAGGAAAAGAGAGTCATCAACCATCAAGTTATCAAGTTGTTGATGTGCGTGTGAAATGCGGCGGAACATACTTCCGTGTCAGGAGGTTGCATCGGCGTGGCCCGAACCACTCGGTGTCAGGAAAAACTTGTAGACATACAACCATTCCAGCGGCGAAGGAGTTGTCTTTCTAGCTGTAGATTGGATGGGGCTTCAATCTGGTGGAGGATGGGCAACGTTTAAGCACAAATTCATCGAGATCGGAGTTATTTGGTGCCGAAAGCACTTGCTGCATCCTCGTGCTTGCTTGAAAAGGCCGGTTACCGACACAGCCAAACGATAACGCAGGAAGCGCCGATCAAGCGAGGGTGTCGAAAGTAGTGCAGGACGGCCGATGGTCTGATTCCTCGCACCCGGGACGTTCGGGACAAAAAAGTGCGTGGTTCGGAGCTTCGGAGTGAACAGCGACAGGCAATTGTTATTTTACCGTTCTGTGAGACCTCTAGGGATCGTATCGGTCTCTTCGAGGCATTTCCTGTGTAGTCCAGTGTACCGTGTGTCCAAAGCGGACAACCTGGGAACTTCCCGGAGAGCGTGTAATTATCCGGGTCACGTACCCACCGGTCCGGAATTCCTGGCGTCATCAGGGCTCTCGCAGCGAAGGTGGAGGAGGGGGTGCCGTGTTTCGCGGGGGTGCTGCGCGGAGCGGAGGTGTTCTTGATTTCCTGCACAAGGATGAAGAGCGGCGAGTGGACGACGTGCGACCATGCCAACGCAGCAATAGCGTCCAGCACGACCATGACGATAGCTACATAGGGGGGGGGCGTAGGCAAGGGGTCAGGGTGGAACATTATTATCAAAGCACCACATGCGGCCGAGGAGAGCAGAGTAAGACGGCGGAGAGTGTAGGAAGTTTTCTGTCGGACTGAATGCGATGGACGTGGCGAGATATCTGTCACACCCGTAAGTCTATAGCAAAAACAAGCTACTGGTCGGATAAACAGACTAGACTTGCCATGTTATGCATACTTTTTCTTCACATCAGTAGTCTCAATCAACATAACTTTTTGTTCCTGGTCGAGGACATGTAGAGCTCTTCGATTCAACGGCCAGTACATCATACCTGAGTATACCAGTAGCATATCTAGGCAGCAGTATGCATCATCAGCAGTATGTGTTGGGTCGCAAGAAAATAACCTGTGACGTGAACAGCAGTGACAATACGGACTTGTGTGTCGTGGTGTGTACGGCATCAGGCAAAAGGTTTGTCATCCGCATGGTTAATTGTACCAGCAGTCGATGAAACAAGCAAGTACTTTCGAAGAGGCGAGGAACGACATGCTTTTTATAGAGACTAAAACAAATGGCCGTGAAGATGAGAGCATCCAAGGCTCCTCTCGGTGACAATTTCTCAGTTCGGTAACGATTACGATTGGTAAGGGGACCAGCGACCACGGAAAAACACGATATGTTTTGGATGGTAACTGGCCACGGCAGGTAATTTTATTTGGTGGTACCTGGGCACCACGGTGATGCAAGGTGTCGTCGGATCGTCGGATGGTGATACCACCCCACACGGCGATGCACCGTAGTCGTTCGTGTTATCACGGGACCAGAGCAGGTGCTCAAATACTAATATGAGATTTGGTCGACCATACGGTAGACCGGAGAGGACTAGTGTGTGTCTCATATATTCCCGAATCAATTGCGGAACCCCCTTCTGGCTCCACTTCCATGTGTTGTAGACCCTCAACACGCCATACTCAAGGAACCTACAGATGGGGCCCGCAGTTAAGAATGCTGTGAAGTACAAAAGGCCCAAACTTGTACATCCAACAAGATCAAGAAAAAAGGCATAAAATACACAGCTCAATCTCGGCTACAACGTAAGAAACGTGATCTTGCGATACCCCCATGACAAGAGAAACAAGGGGTAGAAGCTGGGGGAGCGTTTCCTTAGAAACGTCCCACTGCTGCTGCTGCCAAGACAACAATAGACATTTTTCCTTGGTACGAAGGGTGGTGTTGAGTAAACACCAGGGTGGTTGTTGGGGGAAGGACTCACGTCGGTGGAGAGTGAGTGTCCTCCATTGATACAGCCTGGACTGACGACCTAAGAGCGCTCGCCGCGGATGCGGCGGGCCAGCTGGATATCCTTGGGCATGATGGTCACGCGCTTGGCGTGGATCGCGCACAAGTTAGTGTCTTCGAACAGACCTACAAGGTAGGCCTCGGCAGCCTCCTGCAGAGCGAGCACGGCCGATCCTTGGAAGCGGAGGTCGCTCTTGAAGTCCTGGGCGATCTCACGAACCAGGCGTTGGAAGGGGAGCTTGCGGATGAGCAGCTCGGTGGACTTCTGGTAGCGACGGATCTCGCGCAGGGCAACGGTGCCGGGCCTGTAGCGGTGGGGCTTCTTGACACCGCCGGTGGCCGGTGCGGACTTGCGGGCGGCCTTAGTGGCCAGCTGCTTGCGGGGGGCCTTGCCTCCGGTGGACTTACGGGCGGTCTGCTTCGTCCGAGCCATGGTGTTGAGAGAGAGGAGGGGGAAGGTGTAGAGGAGACAGGGAGATGGGAATGAACGTGGTGGAGGAGGGCATGCAGAGGGCATCGGCAAAGGAAACCTCGAAAGCTCACGAAACGCGGCGAGTTATGTTGGAGATTTGAAAAGTGTCGGTTCGTGACGCCATGTTTACCGAATCTTGAGCCATGATTGGCTCAAACATGGAAATGGACTTTATTTGCATCTCGAAACGGAACACGTGGCTCGCTGTCGCTTCTTGCCCTCTCCTCGTCGTCCTCTGTCGTTTGGTTCTTGTATCACCCTCACACCCTTGTAACCCCCTGCCTCTCAACCCTCAACTTCTGTTCAGCACTAAGCAGCAGCCATGTCGACCGCCAAACCCACGTACAATGTGGTGAGTACCCTGCTGTATATGCATAGGTGGAGGCTACGCTGCGCGTACCGATTGGAGAGAGTAATCGTTGTACAGCAGTACGCACGGGCGTTCGCCGAACACCTATTCATCATGTCCGAATGTCCACATTCACAAGGGCGCTGGAAAGTAACCCACGGTGACACGATGAAACGATGTAGGGTCCTATCTCTCTGAAAGTGTTCACATGCCCAACGCTATGCAGTACGTATGTAGTCATGTAGTCATACCGATAATGCAAGCGGCCGTTGGTGTGGGCGCGATTGAAGCGCACTCGTCGATCTGTTGCTGGGCACAGACTCACGGGGAGGGTGGTTTGAACCAGGCCGTACGCATTAAATAACTCTATTGAATAGATAGTGTTCCTTTGCTGATTCATTACAGTCGAACCTCGCTTAAGTTAACACATGGTTTTTCCCGAAAAAAAGTTAACTTAAGGCGAGGAAGTTAACTTAAAATTCAGGGGACCACAACTCACCATCCCCGGGGCCAATAGAGGCGGTGAATACCTCAATAGACGCGCATTGGGCTCCACTACGTGTTTGACGAGAGAGGAGACTGAAAAAAGTGAGAGGGAGCATATTTTTATGTCCATTTTACTAAACAACACTATAACCAAGATGCTATGTTGGAACGCTTGAACCCACGCACACATTTCTCGTCGATCGCAATGTACAGCCACTCCTGTGTAGTAGTCTCATGCGGTCCCACGCATTCAAGACATACATAGGCCACCCCAAACACAGCTCTGGTCGTTTGTACCGCACACTCTACGACCTCCACATGTCGCGCAGAGTTGCCTGCAGCTCCCCCCCCTCCTTGGCTCGCCGCTTCACTTGAGTTTCGTGAGTGAACGAATGCACAACTTTCGAGAGCAGGTACTGGGTCTCGCGGTACTCCCCATCCTTTCCGTTCGCGTACAAGTAGGAGCAAACCTTCTCTAGGCTACCGCGAACTTCGGCCTCTGTCATCGAAGATGTTACGCACGACTCTGGTCTACCCCCACCATCTTCATCGTCCGTGGAGTCCGGTACCGTGCATGTAGGCTCCTCGCATCGTTTTTTGCCAGGCGCAGACGATGCACCGCTGGATGGAAGGAATCTCTCCATACCCACAGACAGCAGGTGCAGCAGCAGACCTCTTATTGGCGGTCTACAGAGCAGTGAGAGCACTGCTGCTGCTGCTGGTTTTGAGGGGGTCCGTGGACTGTATTTTTACCCCCCCTGTATGCAATACTTTCTGCGGGGCACCATGTTTCCGAAAAAAATTGTTAACTTTACTGGGGGAGTTAACTTAATTTTCGTTAACTTAAGCGAGGTTCGACTGTACCCCCATATACCCTCTTGCGCTCCTGTCCTTGCACCACAGATGGTATTCGATGCCATCAAGACCCTCAAGGAGCGGAACGGATCCTCCATCCAGGCCATCAAGAAGAGCATCACCGCCACCTACCCTACCCTCAACTTCACGCCGCACCAGATGCGCAGCGCCCTCAAGAAGGGAGTGGAGTCCGGCAAGTTTGTCAAGGTGAGGCATGACCGCCTTCTCGTCTTCCCTCTGGCAGGGTCGCTGTTACTTGAGCTTCCAACATTCGGTCTAGTGCTGTACGTACCACCGCAGTGTTGCCCCGCCACTGGTTGCCAAGCGTGCTACGCGTCTGTGTCAGAGTTTCTCTGGTCTGGTGTGTTGTTCTTACCAGCTGATCCGCCCCGGGAGGGATGCTGCACTCTTGGTATTTTGCTACAGAAGAGTATGTCCTGTCTCTATGATACTATCGTGTTTGAAGAAGGCCTTGGTTGTTCGGGTTGCAATGTCGCCAAGAGATTACTAACCACATTCGTTCCTCGACAACGTAAATGATTTCCCATCAAGCAGATGAAGGCTTCGTACAAGCTGAGCCCCGAGGCGAAAAAGCCCGCCCCCAAGAAGAAGGTGGTGAAGAAGGTCGTCAAGAAGGTGCCGAAGAAGAAGGTGGCCAAGAAGCCCGCTGTGAAGAAGACCACGACGAAGAAGCCCGCCGCGAAGAAGGCCACCACCACCAAGAAGACCGTCACCAAGAAGAAGACCACCACGGCCAAGAAGCCCGCGGCTAAGAAGGCCATCACCAAGAAGAAGCCCTCCACCCCCAAGAAGAAGGCTGCTCCCACGAAGGCCTAGGCGTACAGCCATCTCCCGTCTCCTCAAGCGAGATGTCTTCCGTCTTGCTTCAACAAACCACCTGGTGTTTACTCAACACCACCCATACGACCAAAGAAAACAGCACCGCTGTAAGTGCTCTGCTAACCAATAATGGGTTGGGTACGGTTAACCTATGCGTTATGATCGCATCACGGTGCTAGCCGCGTTCGGAGTCGCTCCATGGGCAACGTGGAGCTCTTCTGTGTTGCGGGTGAACAGAAACACAGTTCCACTACCTTGACGGCTCGTATGTGCCAACTCACCCCCCGTTGCCACCATCTGTGTTCGAAGTGAAGGCAATGTACCGAGTATCATTGACAAGTTTGGGGGCAACGGTCCGTTGGTGCTGATTTACAACGCACGGAGGATCAGCCGTCCAAAGATTGCAGCAGCATCCAGTCGGCTTTCGAGGCTACCAGTATTAAGTTTTGGCACACAGGGCGGAAATGTTGCGAATACGGTTCGTCGCTAATCTGCTCGACCCGTGCTACAACATGGTGTGACTCTGATCTGTCTGCCTATCGCACCTGGTGTTGTATTGCCGGTACGCCTGGTTGCCTTGCTTTTTAGTATCTCAATATGGAGACTTTGCAACAGTATGACTGCACTCCGGCTGTGAGTAGGTGCATGGGGAATTTATCCGGCGACGTCATTCCGTGACCTGTGGGTCGCCGGCTGCACCTTCAAGTTAAATGACCTCAGGCTGAGATTTGCCAAGGGCGCCAAATATCGTATACGACACAAGATAACACCCCGTGGACCGAATCCCAATGCTCGATTACGCCACAACGAACATTCATTAACGAAACGATGTATTTTCGGGAAGCTCTCGACGGGACGGCTTCAACGCCGCCGTTCTCGACACCACCGCTCTCTCTGCTGTTGAGAACTCGAGCTTTGAAAATCGGTCCAGGGGGTGTGTTCTCTTGTTCGTGTCGTGTACGGTACTCTTGGTGCTGGATTGGTTGGAGTGATCAGGGACGAATGAGTGGCGGGTTTGTTTTGGCGAATATAATGGTCGTGTGTACAATCTTTTCTCGGTCTAGTACAGCACGCGCCGCCATCACTTCAAGCCTCGTATTTTTCCCGAGGCTAGCCTCCTATGTTGGCTAACGTTGTACAGGTAACCTCACGGCGACGAAATAGGTTGTTGTTTTGTAGGCCTCTTGAGTGAGTACCTGTTCTTACGAGTCACAAGTTCTTTTGCTCGTTCTGCATGTAGTTGGGGACAGCACGTGCGACGAGATGTGCACGCGAAATCAATGTACATCGCGTGATGTGTGTGGTCGTTTTGTACACCAGTTAGATGCTTTGCTAGGCCTTTAATCATGCGTGCATGAATAGTTTCGCAGGACAAACTTTGTGCGGACGAGCATGTTGACGAGCTTCAAGTCAAACCGATTCCGTTTTTCCCTGCTCTGCACGGCGGCAAGCCTTTGGATGCCACCTTAACACCTGTCTGTCTGTTTGGGTTGATCTTGTTGGTTACAACACGCGTTACGACTGATCGTCGACATAGCGCCCAACAATGAGCATCATGCACTATTGATCCCGAGAAAGCGATGCCATCATGGTGGCGTTCGTCTGAATGAACAGAACAACAGGCGAATGCTACTGGTATCATCAGGTAATGGAGCGCAATTATTATGTTTGTCGTCACAGCAGCAGTCCTCCCTGAAAGCTGTCGCCTTGTAAAACGAATCCACCCCCGGCGCGATATCTCTTCGTCAAGGGTAAAAACTCGTCCTGGTCGTCACGTCCCACACCATGAAAGTTCTGAGGCGGGGATGAGAGGGCTCGTTGGAACTTCTTCATTTCTGCAACTGGTTACAATTCCCGTCTCTTCCCCACGAGTCAAGATGACGTTCCATTTCTCCTCAAGCACATACATACCACGTACGTGCGCTGTAGACAGTAGTAGAAGAGAGGATGTCATCGGTCAGAGCGTGGATTGCAATCCCTTTCTCACAAGGCAAACCAAAGTGAAGTGCTCAAACACAACATGAACCAACATCAATCCCCGGTAGCTTGTGTTGTCTAGACTAAATACAGTACTAATGCGTGTTGTAGGTTTCATTGCCTCGATTTTGAAAATTCGCCTTGAAAATTCAACTTTCAAGACGTATGCAATGGCATGCATGCGGTACTCGACGTGGCGTCTTCGAGAAAAAAACACAGTTTGGCTTACCCACGCAGACAGGCGCCATTTCCCATGCACCATTCGGTATGTAGCAACTCTACAGCAGCTCTGTCATGACATATGTAAACTACTGCTGAATGTATCATAGATACTGCACAGGCAGTACATGGACCAATAAACGACAATACAGCAGGAGTTTACATACTGAAAGGACTCCACCACGTCCCGTTCGAATGTGAATGTGGGTACAGTCGAGGGACCTTTATAGTGCCGGTATGTGTCGAGAGATTTCACCGGCACTAAACCGGGCACCCGGCAGTATTGCGAATAATGCCAAAACGGCACTATTGAGGGCTAGCCAATCCCTCATTAGTGCCGGTCTGGCACTAATGAGAACGTGTGCGGTTTATGGTGTAGCGCTCACGCTTGCGGGGCCAAGTCAGTACTGCACAGTTGTAGTACGAAATGTATCGACACTGCTGCTATGTGAAGTTCTAGTGTAGGCCTGGGCAGACTTTCTTTCCCGCGACACGTGCGGTTTCACCCTGTCGAGCCCACAAGAGTTTTGTAAAATAAGATCGTTGCATTTCGGGCTACAGCAGTGCCTCACCAAGACTAGTCGACGGCGAAAGGGAAACACACATCATGCACCCGAGTAGGCTGTGACCGGCACAAACTGCTTGAAAAACTCTCGTTCGTAAAAAGCTAAATTTCTAGAGTTGTGAATCGGAACGATGTACACGATATATATCGTCCGATATATATCGATATCGGTATCGAAAATTCGTGCCGATGTTCCGACCGATGTTTTCTTAGGGGCTCCATGAATCAAATTTAGGGTATGCGCAGCAGTACGGAGCCCCTGTACGCCACACACACACAGCACAGCAGCGCAGAAACAGCAGACAACAGCACCATGTCCAGAACCAACCGGGAAGTAGACACAGGGAGAGACCGAAGGAGGGTACTGCTGAGGATACGCGACAATACATCAATCTTAATCTTTTCTTTTTTTTTTCTACATTCCGTGCGATGTTTGCAGCTGAAGTCAAGCCCTTTTTGATGCCGCATTTGGGCCCATTTTGACGGGAAATGAAAGGAAAATGCACCAAATTTTCTGCCTCCGGCGGCGCCTCCGGCGAGGCCCCCTCACCAGCCGGGGGGGGCCGATGGGGGGGCTCGCTTCGCTCGCCCCCATCACGGCTCGCTGCGCTCGCCCGATATTTTCTCCGATATATCGCCGTAGGCGATATATCGGAGAAAATATCGTTATATCGGCTGCTGCGCAGCCGATGTAAAATATATCGTTTTTTCGTACCGATTCACAACTCTATAAATTTCACCCTTTGTTGCCCTCCTTCGATGTTGAAAAATGAAAATCAAGAAGCAAAACGATTAATAAGCGCACCAAAGAAAAAACAAAAAAAGCACACAACTACAGCTGTAATCGCCGCACTTGCTGCGTCGCGACAAATATTTAATTCTCTCGGCTGCCTGGCGCACCCCCTTCGATGTTGCAACAAAAAACAATACAGCAATAAAACAGGCAGCGCACCGCAAGAAAACAACCACTACTGCTACTACATACAGCTGTACTCGCATCCTCGCTACGTCGCGACAAATTCTCTCATGTCCGCGTGGCGCACCCGCGTAGCGGAATGCGCTACTATCATCGCCATCTTCGCTTTCGCTAGATAGAGCGCCGCTTCTCCGTTGCCACTCTCCTCTGCTGCCGCTTCCAGGACGCCGAAGCAAGACGACGGTTCACCATACGCCGGTGGGGCACGGCGCACACGCCCCGTCCGTGTCCTCATCGCCCCTGTCCTCCTCCTGTTCGTCCTCCTCGCGGCCGGCAGACACGCGCACCCCATTCAGCTGTGCCGTCATGTCTTCCACCGTATGTATCCAGTCTGATAGCCTTAATCAACGACTTCATCATCGTCCTCGATACATGTAGTAGCCCACCCCTGAATCGCATTCACCGCTTCCTCCTCGATCCGCTTTCCGGGTTCGATGCGGAGTTCTGCCAACAGTTCGGCGATGTCCTCGTCTTCGATTCTGGATCCCTGCTGCTGCGCCTCGTGCACGCTCGTGCTCAACTTGTTGACAGTCTCCGTGAGAGCCTTCAAGTCAGGCTCGGCGGTCTGGAACCGGGCATTTCCATGTTGATTGGTGAGCTCAGCTGCCATCTCCTCCGGAAGTGTGTTGGCTTTGACAAAGCACCTGGTCCCAGGTGGCGCAGAAAATGTAATGCATTCGCCTCCTGCAGCAGCTAGCAGCCTCGGCCTCGTACTTCTGCCGGTTTTTCTTCACATCCCGGACCAGCCGTACCGAGCACGCGAAGCGGTCCGTTATCTGCTCATGAGTGACCTTGGCACCCATGAGCTTCAGCATCTCAATCAAGCTTGGCGTCCAAATCCGGCGGCGCACGAGGCCCCTTACGAGAAGGCTGAGACTTCTTACTCCCCCCATTCGTGACCTTCGGGCGTTCAGATTGTCCCCTTCCACAGGTGTCAGCTGCTGGCGCCTTGCGCTTGCCGTCCTTGGCGACGCACGCACTGCAGATAGATGCGGTGCTGTTCGTTGTCGCCAAACATACATGCTGCCGCAATTGCGNACGAGAAGGCTGAGACTTCTTACTCCCCCCATTCGTGACCTTCGGGCGTTCAGATTGTCCCCTTCCACAGNGTGGAGCCGCCCGCCACATCCTCCCTTGCAAGGGTGGCCGTGTGGGGCCTGCGGCGTCTTATCCTGTTGAGCGCACAGTTCACCTTCCGCACATGGCATGGTACGCCCCTGGGTAGAGCTGTTCTGGTCTGCAGCAGAACCTGTACCCTACTCCTCTGTCTAGAGTCTGTCCTCTGCCTGGTTGTCTGTGTGTGTTTTCATTATTATTAGCATCGACCGCGCTAACCGGCTGACCAATGAAAAGACGTCAGTCTCAGTGCGGTTGAAAACACAAAACACTTTCATCTTCCATGAACTGGGACCCCGTGAAGGGGCAGCATGTTGTTGTTGTTGTTGTCTTCACATTAAAAACCATCCCGGTCTCTCTATCCAGTACCTCCTTCTGTCTCAATCTCTCCGTACTAATCCATCACTTGACTCGGCCAATTTCCGTGGTCACAGGCTAACGTACCTAGAAAAGGTATACCAAAATAAAATGGACCCCAAGGGTCAGCAGAGCGATAAAATACAAGAAAACAAAATATAATCAGAAACAAATAAAATGAAATAAAAAACATAATTAGACTAGTGGAACGGCCGCACCACCAGCCTGGGGGGGTAGCCTCCCACTACATGGAGGCAGGTCGACGGCCAAAGGAAGGGGCGGGGGTACGTGCCAGTAAAAAA
>CACKRE030002592.1:101473-118374 GCA_902602495.3 Ectocarpus sp. CCAP 1310/34 | reverse complement strand
CGCACGATAACCTCATCTTGGCTGAACCGTGTGACAATGATCTCGAGAGGCGCTAAACTATCCTTCGGATCAAAGACAGAAACAGCAGCAAAGAAGAAAACTGCACGTGTCTACCAACACTAAGGCTACTACCTTGTACTCGATCGAGTTCGTTTTGGAGGAGTACTTTCACCATTATCCTTGTGTTCGCCACCATCATTCTGATCCTTATTTTGACAAGAATCTCTGGGCAGGTCTTCCCTAGTCCTACGTTTTTCCTGTTGGGGAAGGTCACCTGGCTCAAACCCTTTGCTCTCTTCCACTCCTCCATGTTTTCCTCCTCCATCGTCGTCTTCGTCCCCCTTTTTTCCTTTTTCCCTTTCTTTCTCTTTCCTTCGTCTCCGTCTCACTCCCAAAAGAAATGCCCTCATTACTATCGTTGTCGCAGAGAGGACGTACTCGCGACCGCCTTCAATCGAAACACATATGCATATGCCAACTGACACGTGATCTGGGGGTCATCCATGGTTTTCACATGAAGTGCCCCTTGCGTAGGCACACACTTGTAGCGAGATGGGGCCCACTCTGATGAAGCTCTGTGTGCGAGTGTGGCGAACAAATTTCAAAATTTGCATATAAGAAAACATGACCAATCAATGTGTCGCATTTAATTCCCGCTCGCGCTCAGGATTGCCCGGACGTCGCAGGACCATCTTTGCCTCCCGCCCTCGCGACACTACCACACGCATCATTCAAGCTCTCTGCCTTCTCATCAAGCAATCATGTCTGGACGTGGAAAGGGCGGCAAGGGTCTGGGCAAGGGCGGTGCCAAGCGCCACCGCAAGGTACTCCGCGATAACATCCAGGGCATCACCAAGCCCGCCATCCGCCGTTTGGCTCGCCGTGGCGGTGTGAAGCGTATCTCGGGACTCATCTACGAGGAGACCCGCGGCGTTCTCAAGGTGTTCCTCGAGAACGTCATCCGTGACTCGGTCACCTACACCGAGCACGCTCGCCGGAAGACCGTGACGGCCATGGACGTGGTGTACGCCCTCAAGCGCCAGGGCCGCACCCTCTACGGTTTCGGCGGCTAATGCTCACCATCCTGCAGCAGCAATACAACACGCTTGACGCTCTCACCCTCCCTGGTCGAGAAGCTCTCCTCACAAACCAACCTGGTGTTTACTCAACACCACCCAACTTGCTAAGAAAAAATCTGCCCCTCAATCATTCCGGTTTTTCATCGCCGATGTGGATGTCCAGGTGAGCAAGACATCTTTCCCCTGGAAGAATGTAAATCTAAATGTATGCTATCATTGAATATTCTAGCAAAAGCATTAGCTGTTGAATGCAAACTCCAACGGCCGACTTTCCATCAGAGGTGTTGAGCTGGAACATTTGTGATCACTTCCGTGTTCTGGTCGCGTGGGCGAAAATGCGAAGTGCAAAGGCATCCGGGCACTTCAGGAGTACCGTGTGCCATTTTGGTCGTGTACAGAAAATGGTCGTGCGTCGGCACCATTACGTGGCGTACGTTATGCACTCATAAGAATACCGGCATGCACACACAGCAGTAGATATACCATGCACAAGGTTGCGAGTCACCGCACGGTCCAGTCACGATGCGATGACTCGCAACCTAGCGTAGTTGAGTACCACAAGAGATTCCGACCATATCAAACCATGTCAGTGCTGGCACGTTAGCTCTGTTGGATGGGTAGGCGATCGTCTCACACCGCACGTGGATGACGGACATGAAAAACGTCATTGCTATCGATTTGATCGATAAACTTGAAGACAGTCTAGACTATTTGAACCAAAACACGACAAAGAAAAACAGCAGCCATATCTATGCATAGATCTAAGCCAAAACAACCAACAGCAGTGAGTACCACCATGGAACCGCAGCACGCAGCACCATCAATGCTATACTTTTGCACCAATCTAGAACCTAGCACCTACAGTGCTGCTGTGGTTGACTGGTGTGCTCGTGTGTGTGTACGTTGCGTGTGGAGTCTGCAACTTCGGCACAACTGAGGTGTCCATGCGTCGTTAATTAAAAAAATGGCGATTCTACAGCTGTTCAAACCAACTACAAAACGACCGCACAGGGGTGCGGTGACTCGCAACCTTACGGTATACGCCATAGTACGTTGCTCCAGCGTCCAACTTGCAACCCTAGCAAATCCATACTTCCTGGTTCAGAGTAGAAGTAGTACCATAGATCATACATCATATTCTAGTTTGCATTCAAGACCTATGGCGAAAGCAAATGGCCACCTACAACACGAACTTCGCAGCCCCGTCCGAGGGCCTGGTGCATTTATTACTTAGCATTGCTCGACAATCATGTGCGCCAACACTTTGTTCGACGAAAACCTACACGTGCAAATAATAGCGACGAAGAGTGAGACTCACATCCCAAGGAGCTCCTGAACAAAAACACTCCGATAACAGGCGTCATTCCGTGTCAAACGCCGCCTCCAACTCTGATCCAAACGGATCGCCATATTGATGTAATGGACAGATTTCCCCACTAATAGTAGCGGGACGAGCACGCACTGGGTACACTGCTGTGCACTGTACACGCACACAGAGGTAATAAAAGCCGCGACGAGACGAACTACGAGGGTGTTCACCTCTCGAGAGAATATATATAATCCCTCGTGCAGGACACATGACCTACCCTACAATACGCACAGGATTTGCCATACATATCTACCTACAAAAACACACCGTTGGACGAGGATACTCTTGCAGGCAGGTGCCGACGACGTTCACGCTAAAAAGCCTACAGAGTCAATAATCGTAATCGCCCATCCTTATTCTTCCACTCCAGAAAACGCATGCATGAGTGCCCCCAAGACCACACGCGCGCCTGCCTACCGCAGAAATACCACCGCTACGGCCATAGCTCTCAACACCTGGGAAAACTGGCACCCTTTCCTTCGGGTCAAGCTTTCCCCACCATAGCTACAACAAGAAAAAACATTGCACTCGGCCCTACTGGGTGCAAGACACGGCACGACTTCGCCGTCAGCTCTCGGCATCACTCTTCAAGGATTGGTGTATTTGTTGGAGATCCATGCAGCATCGTGCACCACAGTGTCCTCCTCGTTAGACTGTCTCGAACAGCAGCAGCAACAACGAAAGCGTGGAGAAGGGCAAAAGACGAGAGGGCTGATTGCAGTCAGAACAGCAGTTGGGGCTCGCCGACAGCAGAACAGCGAAAACTCATCAGCAGAACAGCAGTGTTCCGAGCAATCACTTTCGAGGATGAGCAAGAGCATCCACATTTTTTTTTTTTTCTCATCATTGGACTCTGCCGTCTGCCCCTCTGGTCCCTATCCTCCACTTCTACTAGCTAGACGACCCAACCGGGGTCACACAGGAGGGGGGGGTTGGACCTGCATACATGTAGCTGCTGAACCGGATTTTGTGCGACGACTTTGGGAAGCGCGATAGGGAGTCGCAAGTCCAGTCCAATCGTCCGCTTTCGGTTGGACTGGACTCAAGACCCAAGGTACGTGCAGGGCAGAACGCCGAAGGGAGAAGTTTTTTTTTTTTTGTCTCCCACAACGAAAACCTTGCGACATACATACCCAATGGCGGGCAAGTAAAGCGCAGTAACCAAAGCACCATTTCGTCTACCAACCAACGTACGGGTAGTGTGTAGTATTCGTTACAACACTCTACTCGCCCACGCTCGCCTTCCATTCCCACAAGGCCATCGTTGAATTCATGACCGAAAGCGTTCCGAACCCGAAAGCGCTCCCGTTCCGGAAAGCACTCCAGTCGGGGAGTCGGTAGTAGTCGGCTGATGGGCACGACAAGGAGGGTGTGGAGGGCGGTATGAGGGTTAGGAATATCGGGTTGTACAATACCGAAAGTCTTAGTCTTGCGAACCCGGGTAACGCCTCGAGATAATCCCTTAGGCCCACCGCGTGGCTGAGCAAGTCCGGAGAGAGGGGGGCAAGAGTGCGAGTAACTCATCGGTCGATCACCTATCGTACCTCTAATACCTCAGCTATTACGCATACTGCTGTACCAGTTCTCTTCACCAGCAGCGTGTGCCCCAGCCCTGATAGCCCCCGCGCTGGTGCCCTGTCCTGCCAAACACCCCCAGGAGAGACATTTCTCAAGACCGTTTTGGGCGGGACGCCCCGCACACCCACAAGACAGGGACCCCGAGGATATGGATGAACAATGGGACACCCCGCACACCCACAAGACAGGGACCCCGAGGATATGGATGAACAACGAATGTGACCACCCCGCCAAGAGTTTTTTTCGGAAATTCGATCCGTCCGACTCTGGAGCTCCACTATCTTGTGCGCGGTCGTTCACACGGCTGACTCTACCACGTCATTGCATTCCACTCACGATCTCTCCCTTCGTTGTTTCCAGATCCACCAACCACCAGATTGACGAGGCCGTCATCGTTGAGCTGTCCACTCAGGACAGGGACAGATCGCTCGTACGCTTTGAGGACCGGAAACAAAATTGCGCGCACAGGCAAGAGAAAAACATACACAAGTTAAGCAAAGCCGACGCACAGGAAGATCGTGAGACAGGTGAAGAGTCGAACCGAAATGAATTGAATCGGTGAATTGGCTTTTAGTTGAGAGAGAGCCAGGTCGTAAAACATCTAAGGAAGGCGAGAGCGTTAGTCTTCGCAATGCGCCTTCAGTCGAACAGAGGTCGAGACCAACAGGGGACCTTCTTGTCCAGTCGTAGCCGCAGCACGAGCACCAGCAGCAAGTACTTGGTAAAACACTTTGCAACAATGGACACCATATTTGGATAGAACGAATACCACAAACACGGTGCAAGCGACCAACCAAGTTCTCAGGGCTCACGGTAGGCGGTGGACTCTTGGTGTTATACAACACATGCTGCACGCTCGTGGCAAGTTTCAGAGCCAATAATCCTGGTTCGTGTTTTCATAAATATGATCTCCTTTTGCTTGTCTTACCGTGCACGTGGCCAGCAACGACTAGGGAGGCCTTGTTCTGGAACAGAACCGGCTCCATGGCGCGCATCGCCGTTGCCGCCATCCTCTCGCCCGGGTGTGCGAGGTTAGAGTTGTGCCACGGGCAGTGGAACATTGCCACGAGCCACGGAGTCCGAGAGCGATCGCACCCATCGAGGTCCTGCTTGAGTGGTGCGGCAGCCAAGGCACCAGGAGAGGCCGCCGTTAACGGCACGCGGGGAGAAGAGAAAGGGAAGCATCCACAAGATGGCAGTACAACCGGCAAGGAGAAAACCCGAAGAGATTCGTATTTTTCTTTTTGAGACCAGAATTTAGCCCCCACGTCGTTCACCTCGGAAAGTGAGATAAGGATTCCACGGGAAGCCTTTGTCCCACAACAAACCCGGCACACCGTCATTTGGGAGTGTATGCTTCATTGCTGCTTGTCGATGGCGAAGCTCGGTACCCTCACCTCGACTAGCCAAGAGTGCTGCACAGAACCTTCCCCTGTTGCCGTGTAGGGGTTCAGCACGACGACGTGCACGCTCGCCACATCGAAACTGTAAAAGCTGCGGGAGGGAGCGAGCACAGTGAAGCGCAGTTAAGCACAGCAGTTACGACGCTTTGTGGTTTGTCCTTCCTCATGGGGATTTTAAAGAGAAGAGGGAAACGAGGTCTCATGAAACAAGAAAGAAAATCCCTTGTCACTGACCCTAGGGCAGGAAAGCACACGCAGCTTTCCTTGACCCACCTGTTCCCGAAATCGTAGGTGCCGGACCACTCTGACGGGCTGCATTTCGGCACTAGCCCGTCGACCTCCCCCTCGTCTTCCTCTCCCCCCTCGCCTTCACTCTCCGGCCAGCCTGTCGACGACACGGGCCTTTCGAAGGGATCAACAGCCTCCCTTGCACCCAAGACTGCCTGTGTCATCCATTCACCGCCGAAATCCGCCGCTTCACTCTCCTTGACAGAAGTGCCCTTGGTCGAGAGGTCGTTAAGGCCCGGCCCGCAAGCGGTCCGGTTGCCGTCGAGGCCTCCCGCCACGCCGCACTCGAAACCCCGCACGGCGGGCGCCTCGGAGGGCATGCGGAAGCGGTGCTGGAAGGCAGCGAACGGCCCGCTCGTGGTGCTTCCCGCCTATATCTCGTGGTTTCCCGCGGCCACCATCCATGGGACGTGAGAGGCGACCGGGTCTAGCATCCGCATGAAAGAGTCCCACCTCTCCTGGGTATCCAAGCAGGCGGTGTTCACGCTTTTACAGAGTGTCGGAAGAACCGGGGGGTGGTGGATGGGGGGGTATGCATGTCGCTAGCAAAGAGAAACGCTGCCATGGACCCCCGCTTGTATTGGACGGTCAAAACCCCCTACTCTGGGCACCGCACGATACGTTGGTTTGTACCCATGAGACGGTCGCACTTGAATGAAGCCAGGCTGTACATAGCCCAACCCAAATTGTATGCGGGCAACTGTGTGTGTGGCTCTCTCTCTCTGCGCACGAAGGCACGACTTGTTGGCGGTCAATACCGTAGTGCGTTCGATCTACAGAGCAGCGTTGAAGAGCAACTTCGGCACCTGTATGCACTCCGCGTATGCCAGGTCTCCGGCGTGAAGGACGACGTCGATGGCAGGTTGGTGTCTGCCCAGGGCGTCCAAGGTGTTCCTAAACCACGGCAGTAAACACGACACATACCGTACGAAGGAAGGGTGCAGCAGCGCCCCAAGCACAGCAGCACCGAAGCGCGGGGTGTCAGAACGAGCCCGGCTTCATCACCATGCATCACACGCAACATCTTGGGTGTGGATAGATATGATGATAGGACACCGCCAAACTCGACAAACTTGGGTCTCGCCGGTGGCCGTGGGTTGCACACGAGTAGCCTCGTTACGTCGTTTGATGTACGGACAGCGCACATCGCTCTAGCGACGCCAACACCGCCCGCCGGGAAAACCTGCTGTGGCCATGCTACTCAAAAAGCTGTGGGCGTCTTTCTCTTCCGACAAAGTTTTCGTGGGACCATGAGACAACACATGGGGCGCAACCAGTATTGTTGCTGCTGATGCCGTTTGTTCCCAGTCCGTGGTAGCCCCCAAGCAAGGTTGGACCGAGACACATCGACTTTGGTGTACGCAACCGTACGCAAGCCAGCACACAGAAGTCGATGCCGCACTCGGCGTGTGAGCAATGCACAATTTTTGTCGAAACAATGCCGGAAAACCATCCATCACCTCGAATCGTTGGTCTGCCCCAAATCACCGAGAATGCCGAGAACAAGCGGTTGCTCGGGAGCGAAGACGCCGGGGGTCGTGAAGTTTCGGACGGTGCTCAGCGCAAGGTCTTCGTCTCCGACACAGTAGAAAATTGTCGTCGATGGCTCCAGACCCTGGATTACCGCCGAATGCAGCAACCCGCTCGTGTATTCCTCCAGGTCTAGGTTGGTGTGGTGAGTCGTATATCCTGACGGGCAGAATCCGGAAGTTCAACATCAGCACTGCAGCAAACGCCTCTAGTTCAGCCACAAGAAAGCATTTGACCACAGGAGATGAGTGTGTAATGATGAGCATGGTGTGTGCAATAGGGAGCATGGTGTGAGTTCGTCAAAGGTTAACATCAAGGGTGGACAACTTCACGTACCATTCAAGCAGGCAGGCTGACCAATGTTCCAGTGTGTACTCGCTCACGACGGAAGCGAGCACTAACAACGTAGAATGTGCACAACCTGTACGTGAACAACGAGAATGTAGCTCTACTTTTCAAGATTTTTGGGCCGTCATCCCGCCACGCCACATCCTTCCAACAATAAGATATTGCTCCATGCCCCAGGTACCTTGGCGACACCCTCTACTGCTGTGTGGACAACCGAAACTGCAAGTGTGTTAGGTGTACCATCTCTTGCACGACCTCTACTTTATTCAGCTCCGTTGGCTCACTCGTAGCGTTGCCAAAGACGACCTCCCCGACAGAGTGAACGTCCATGTCCATGTCTCGGGACCAGAAAACTTGCGACTTGGCTTCCCCCCATGTCAACCAGGAAACAGACATGGCGTACATCTATCTCCCTTGAGTGCGTACGGGCGGGGCGGGCGGAAGGGCGGGTTGTGGGGTAGTCTATACATATCCAAGAGGGAGTGAGTGGATACAGAGATGTTTCGCTTGGATTGTCCATCAGCAGTCTGTCGACAGAAAGACAACAGCAGCACGAAGTATATGAACGTTTCTGCCGGTGTACAGTTAGTTGCAGCAGTTCATCGAGCCGTGTATGAGATCGTACAACAGCAGTAGATTTAGATTCCTTGGTAGATTCGTTGCATAGAGTCAGCGCTTAAGTGCCGAACAACCGGCTGGTTGTACATACACTGCTCCCAGCATTGACAACACACACTCACAACAGCAGTTTCGTGTGTATCCTGGCCAAACGTTACGAGAATATCACACTGCTTCTGGCGAGGGCTAACTGAAACAGAGGCAGCCACCCCTCTTGCTTCATGGTGTGTGTTTTCGTCCCCTCTCGTCTGTGGCGGCGGTGTACGAACAATCCTTTCGGCGTAAGCCACTAAATATACCCGATTTGGGGCAGAGGATGACAAAGAGGCACTCCTCACCTGCCGCCGCCAGCTAGTGCAAGATGGATTTGCTCGGGCTGTCCTGGGTCGTCACCAACATTCGCCGGCGTGCCTCGTAATCGCTGCTGGGGTTGACGGTCGACCGCCTCATGTTTGTTCTTCAGAAGGTCCGAGGAGGTCGGTCTCAGAAGAAGGGCAGCAGACGCAAGCAGCGTCCACCGCAAGATGATGTGTCGCAGTCTCGACGCCCCTGAGAGACGGAGCATCACGACACACCGCCGGACAACAAATGTAGAGAAGCAGTCTATAGTCTAGGGCACCTGCCACATGCGCCACGACCGGATGCACTCGAAGTCGATCTTGCACATATGCCTGTGAGACTCTGACAGGACGGTCCACCGGCAGCACAGAAAAGGCAGGAATGATGGCTTGACCTCCTTTTTTATGGAGATGGATTCGTTGTGTGATTGTATCCTATTTTTGTTTTTTGTTTTCTCGCGGCGTCGTATGTGCCGGGTTTTGAGACCACGGGCTCCCCATTTTTTGTGGACTATAGAGCTAATGTGAGAAACAACAACAACAACAACAACAAGTATTAAGCAAACAAAAAAAATAAGCGGCGGTTGTTGTGTGAGATGCAACAAGAAAAAGAAAAATCTCTGACTCTTTCCTATAATAGAGATGGACTCGTTGTGTCATATTAAGAAAAAAAAAAAAGGTGCTCCGTGTTGAATGAATGAAGCCTGCCCGAGTAGGTACATATTCGGACTTTTTGGCCGTTTGCGGTGTCCCACAAGCTGGCCGGCCGCGTGGTGCTGGGTGTCCGCCGTGAGACACTCTTTCGCTGCTTGCTAAATTTCTCTATCTATCTTCGTCCCGTTTACCCTTTCTCTTTCCCTTCGACCGCCGCCTGGCTGATCAGCAGTGCCATCCTGTGGCGAAAGAAGTGCGGCGGGGTTGCATCTGGGAGATAGTGTGCCGTCAACGAGGAGCAGGCGAAGCGAGGGGGTGGGGGGTGAACCAAGAAGGGAGCAGGATTTGGAGCAGCACGGCGAGCAGAGGAGATAGGTGTGTGTGCCTGCAATTGGGATATACCGCTGTGCTCTCCATGCTGTCAGACGCCTGCCCAGAGACGCCCAGCTTAGACCCGAGGTGGGCGGCATGGGTCACCCGCTGTCCGTTCACAAAGCCCCCTGCGCTGCCGCTGGTAAACTGCGCTGCACGGGGGTGTCTCTGTTCCCCATTATGTTCCATGCGGTGGTGGGCATGATTCGTGGACCGCGGTAGGATTTTGAGGCTCCATTTGAGTGGTCGTTTGTCTTGGCCCCGACAGCGGGGTCCACAGAGTTTCCTCCAAGAAGTGTAGGTGTTCGTGTGTGTGTCCATTGGGTGAGCGCACTGGTCCCTATGTTTTTTCTGCTCCTTTCCGTCGAGGAGCGTTTGGTGTGATTTTTTTTTTTTGCTCAACGACATCGACGAAATTCCCTATTTTCGGTTTCTTGTGTGTGGAGCGCACAAGACACGAACAGACGCGCGTCCGGTGGCACTTTCTAGTGGTTGGGAACGGCGTGCATGGCAAACCTGGACCCTTCAATTGTGCAGAGCTCTTCTTGTCGCTCCAAACGACACGTGCGCCGGAATATGCATGCGCGAGAGCTGGTGATAGCATGCGGGCATCGGAAAAGAAATTGTGTGTTGTGTTTCCTGGACCTATAGCTCCCTATCCTCTGAACCGTTCTTGGTGTGGGATGCAGGCATGTATGCATACTGCTATAATATACCTACATTCTTGACATCATGCTTGTGGTATAGTGGTGGCTACGGTTTACGAGAGGGTCGTGACAAGCTACTATTTCTCTCTTGTATCCGGTTTTCTCTTCAACCGTACTATGAAATATATGTTTTTCTCATGGTCGTGACAAGCCAGTTTTGACACTCTAAAAACGGTACTTTCCGTAATATACTCTCTTAAACCGTAGCCGCCACTGCTGGAGTAGTGTGCGTATTCAAATTGAAGTATGTATGCTCGCAAACATGAGTTTCCTGCGAGAAACAAAGGAAAGCCTAAAAAGCCTGCGTACATACGGTGGAGAGAGGCCTGGACGCAGCAGTCAGCGGGAAGAGTCAGAGTTCCAATGCTGTCGCCCGTTACAGGAGGCGCATACTTTCTGTCCGCGCTTATGGTTGCCACGCCGTACTGCCGTTGGCGTGCAGGATGGTACAAGTCGAACCGGCACTTGTCAGGGCATTCTTGGACAGTGTCTTGGGGTTGGATATAAATATAACAGCTCAAACTCGTTCCCCCGCAATACAGCAGCTAGCATAGCTGTCGTGCCACGTTTCATGGTGCGGATAAGACGGCTGGCTTCCACCGACTGTGTTTTTTGTTTCCCAATCTGCTGGTACGACCAGGTGGATCGTGCGGACACGCTGGTGCTAGGAAAGTCCTGCTTGTGAAGCGCCGCCGCCATGGTGCAGGCTGTGGCTTATTCGGCTTCGGAGGATAAAATCTTGGATTCGGAGCAGGAGCCGGAAATCGATGGAGTGGACCCATGGAAGGCCGCAATGCAGGTTTGTCCTGTTTAACGAATAGTCAACATTTTTGCCAGTGCCTCAGTGGTATGGCACGCGCATGTCGTCTTCTCGCCGTAGGGACATTCATTGTCAAGTTTGGCGGTGCACAATCAACGGTTTGGCGGTGGATCAACGCATTTTTTGTAAAAGAATGGTGTGACGATTTGGGTGTAACAAGCACCAATGCCCCCAAGCTAATCGCGGTCCGTGCCGACGCCCTCTCTCTGTCAGTACTGCCTGTAAGCATGCCCACGGCCTCCCTCACAAGTGGGTCCTCTACAGGTCATGTTGAACAGAGGGGTTGGTGTGGTGTATGCTACTCAAGGGGGGGTAAAGCAGGCATGGCCATTTCCAGAGTAAGCTATGTCTATCTGTCAACAATTGTGTGTGGCATCGGAAGATGGGCAATTCTGGAGAAACAGCGTGGAGCCCTTTACACTCTGTCGTTCCTAGACGAAGAACTGGTCCTTGAGTGCACATATCCAACACCCTGTGCTTCTCATGGTATCTTTAGATTTGATTTTTTTGCAGACTGTGAAGGGAAATCTTCAGCCAAGCACATATCAGCAGCTCCTCCTATGCATACGCATGTCATTTTACCAGTACCGTCGACGATAATGGACGGTGAAGCCAGTTCATCCATATGAACCACAGGTAGCCGGGACGGCCATGTTGATTTCCTCTACCTTTCTTTGTTGGAACTATGCATACTTCAGATCAGTCATGATGGGTGAGAATACACTTCCGTGAAGAGTCGCTTTTTAGACGAAACCCGTGCCAAACATTAGGGCACGTTTTTGGTGGAGTCTAGCAACAACCCTCAGGTCCCGCGGCATAGCTAAGATGGGATTTGAGGAGAAAACAGTTTCAGCTGGGAAAATCATGTAGCGTTATGCAACACTTCTGTCGAGGCATAACGGCACACGCGCACTGCGCGCTGCACCAGTGCGCGTGCCTGTTGGACAAAATACATCGGTGGTGTGTTCTACGTGCGTGACGTATGGATATGGCACATGCACTTCTAATTTTAACGCACCAGATACGCCAACCACACACCAAAGGAAACAAGATAACAGCAGTACATGTAGGTGACGTCAGAGAACCACATCCCCCGGGCTGGTTTGAATGGCTTGATTACTCCGCAGCAGAGAGAGTGGCGGTGTCGAAAATGGCGGTCGTTGGGACCGTGTCTCATGGACGCCTATCCGAAAACGCACCCGTTGGCTTCTATACCACATCTTCTTCCGTCACGGGGTAAGGTTAATAGACTATTGCTTTGAGAACCGGTCCTGGCGGCTTGGTACCTCATGCCACCTACATGACTTGAGTTTTGGAGTCATGTGACGATCGACGTTGTCTTAGGTAGGAAAGGAAAGCGGCGTTGCTGTACGGGTTCGAAAGTGACTACTGTAGGAAGGTTTCCCTTGCGATACGATAGTGCGGTGCCCCCCCTTGAAATTCCTATTTAAAACAGACAGGCAGACAGGTGGCAAAGGGCGAGATGGTGAGACTTGTCCGTTCGCTCTCTGACCTTTCGATGGCACTGCACAACTGTACCCCTGATTGCGTGCAACGGGGTAACTAAGAGCGTGTTGCAGTAGGTGGTGCGCCAAGAACATGTTGACCTGTAGGCGACAGGTTGTCAGAAGGAGGGATGGTGGTCAACCGGTGAAGAAAAGATAGGTATGCGTGGATTGATGGGATCGGATATTTCCCTCCTCGCCGTTCTTCCTGCAGTATGTCTAATGGTGTGTAGCGGCATCATGCCTCGCTCTGCCCCTATTCGTGCCGATCGCCCATCAACAGCAGGTTTTCGGCAAGACGTTGGCAGCCTTCTGCAGAGGCCCAGGAAATATGAAACTATGACCCTTCGTCGCCATCGAGCGTGTGTCGCCGATGTTGTCGTGGGCACTGTTAGCAAAACTTCAGAAGGCTCCGCTATGCAAGCTTGCACACAACATATTGTTGGCCCAGGACTCAATGAATGTAGCTTGGTCTGTGATGCAATCACGTGGCCGTTTGTTGGGTGTGTGGTACCGTAGAACTGTGGTGCTGTAGTATCGCACACCTTTCACCAGGAATTGGCGATGTGGCTGGTACCGCCGCCGTCATGTGTCATCATGGCATGTCCACCTGCCGCCCCCGTGGTGGTTTGGATACGGCACCACCAAGGGCCGCATCTCTCACTATCTCCGGCTGGTCATATTTTGACCCCAGTACCCCCCCCCTACCCCCAATGAGTTGACGCTTGAGGCATAACACGTGTGTCTCCTGTACTGCTATACTTGTATCGATGATGTCCCTCGCCACGCACAGGGCGACTTGGATGCGTTGCTGCAGTACATCGACGACAACGGGGACGTGAATCAGCGGGACCGCGACAACAATACCCCTCTGCACTGGGCGTGCCAGGAGAGCCACTTCGACATCGTCGGGGTGCTCATGTCAAGAAACTCGGCGGTGGACCCTGTGAACGACTTGCAGTCCACGCCTCTCCATTACGCCTGCAGAGAGGTAAGACTACCGGTGTTGCTGCTATGTACACGTCGTGCGGGGTGTTGTTTGTGCGGAACACTGAGATAAAAAAACGCTGTTTCCACAGCCGAAGCCAAGAATGGTGCACAGGAGACGTGGAAAGACGCTGCAGAACACAGATACGAGCGCGAGAAAATATGACGGCTATAATTTATACCATAGCACAGCGTACGCTGTACATTGTACAGTGGCGACCTAGAGCAAGGTAGGTAGTTCTCAAGCACCCCTACGGGAACAAGCATGCGTGTTTTGATGCAGATGTAGCGGATGGTGGACATGTGAAAATGAACGGAGTTATTTCGCTGAAAGGAGCGATGGGTGGACGGGAACGGGGAGCGATGATAGCTATATGGAAAGACCGCCGGGACAAGACAATGTGAATAAGCGCACAGCTGTAATATGCATCGACGGCGCTGGCCGTTTAACCAATCAATATGACAACATGTTCGTCTTGCTACGGGACGAAAAATGCGAGTGAGCACGCATGTAGTGGGCAGGTTCCCCCCACCAGTAAGGGCGCAGAGGCGATAGAATAGGACGGCAGGGTACCCAGGTACATGTCTGTTTTCGAGCAAGACGGTCTACGGTCGTCCGGTGGCCTGGTGATGTACAGCAGTATGCTCGAGTTCCTTTACTTGCCTGGTCACTAGCATTCGGTTGGGGTTCTGGAAGAAGCTGCCTGGTGCTTTCTGTCTCTGTCTCCGTCTCTCTTCTTTCGCTCTCTCTCTCTTACTCTCTCATTGTCTCTCTCTCTCTCTCTCTTCTTCTACAGGGCAACTTGGACATCGTGACTGGACTCATCAACTTCAATGCCAACCTAGAGGCCCGCAACAAGGTAACTATCGCACTCGAATAGCCTTACCTCTCTCCCTATCTCCTCGATCTTCGTTATACGGCGTTCTGCTCCAGTTGGATGAGGTTGCAAGGGCAAATAACTGTGTAGGTGGAATGTTGGAATTATGCAGAATTTGCCACTCTTTTGTAATCCCTGGGCCTCTTTGCTGTGGGCACCAAATACATCCTATGTAGATCTATGCATAACGCACTTCTGTGTGACACGTTTCCCCGAAGACACCAGTATCAATAGCATTGATTGATGCGCTTTGGACGAAAAAATGCATGCGCTGAAAAACCTCCGGTGTTCAAGTTCCTCGTGCATACCACCAGCTGTTGCGTCAAGCACATTTAACCGCAGGTGTATGCTGGAGCCCAGCGTAGATTGCACGAAAGCACACATAGACGAGATGAGACTGGACGAGGCCAGAACGAGACGATACTGCTGCAGTCCGAACGCCCCTGCCCTCATGCTCAGATCGTCCTATGCATTCCGCTGTATCGTACCACCTTCGTTGGTGATGTTTCGCCGTGTTCAATGATGCCCCGTGCCCCTGTGTCCCGTGACGTTTCCACCACTAATCGATGAACACTCGACACACCAATCACTGCAGGACAACCTGTCCCCGCTACACGTGGCCGCCGGCATGGGGCACATCGACGTAACGAGGCGCCTGCTCGACAACGGGGCTGACATGGAGGCCGAAGATAACGCTCTCTACACCCCACTCTGGAGAGCCGCCTACTACGGACACCCGGAGGTGGTGGAGGTACGCGGTATTCCGTTGGATTGAATTGAGTGTGTTGACTTGTGGCTGGTGGCGGTGGCGGCGGTGGTGGTTGTTGTTGCTTCATGTCACGTCAATTCTGTGCGTGTGTCAGCATGCATGCTCATGCCCGTGGTGGCAAGTGTTAAGGAAAGAGCGCGCTTGGGCGATCTGCGTGTGGCTGGGCCGCGTATCGCGTGTTTGCGCCGATCGAAAACATGAACGGCACACCACGAAACCACAACCGCGGGTTGGTGCAGGTGCTGCTGGACAAGGGCGCCAACAGACTAGCGCGCAACAAAAAGGGCCGCAAGCCCGGAGACGTCTTCAGCCCCACGGTGGAAGACGACAAGAAGGAGCGCATCAAGATCATGCTGGGGATGGGTACAGCAGATGCCTCCGCCCAGCCCGCCGCCGCTTCCACGCCTGCTGCAGCCTCAGCTGCTTCGACGGCCGCGACACCCGCGGTGGAGAATGGCGTTCAGGCGGCCGGCGGAACAGGGGGCACCGCGGGTGGCAAAGGCGGTTCCGCGGGTGGGTCGAGCTACAAGGGGAACGGGGAAGTGTCAGGGTCCACAGCAGGGGTGCCCCCGCCGGCGTACAAGGTGGGTCTTGACATGCTGGCGCTGGAAAGGACTCTTGCGTGTGTTGTGATGTTGTGTCTTGAACGTGAGGGGGTTGCCAACACCGGAAGAACTCTAACCTAACCATCTATCTACAGTACAGCAGTGTTTTTGGTAGTTTTGTATAGGGTTGGTCGTCATGTAGGACGTGCGTGATGAGCGGGTACTCTTAAGTATGAAGTTGGGCGTTTGGTGATGTTCTAGGCTTTGCGGTTTGTTGGAGGGTGGCGGGGTATGCAGCCGCTTTGCTCTTCTCTCAAGGCTCAAGGAAGGTCTGCACAAGACGAACCGAGAGCGCAAAACTCGGTTCTTCGTTTGCAATTTTTTTTTTGCTAAGGAGTGATTGCTTGCCAAGAACATGGCCTAGCTAATGCTATGGTACGGTATAAATAGGCTGTTGGCGACTAGTCGCGGGTTATTCATCTATCCCTTGACAAACACAAATACTACGCTTCCGCTCGCGAACGGCATTGCTTGGGGATCTTGCGTTCGTGCATTCGTGCACTGTTTCTCCCCCCCCCAGAACACGTGACAACAGCGGGAGTATAGTGGTGTGCTTGTGGTGTCGTGTCATGATGGGCTCTTTGTGCATAGGTACTCTTGATAGGAAATTCGGCCTGTTCATGAGGCCTGCCGGTAGCCTAAGAACCAACTTTTAAGGCAATCCAAGACTTGCGCAATAAGGCGCGCTTTCTGAAGACTCGATACCCCGGTGTCGGTATCGGTGTCGGTGTCGCAAGGCCCCGTCTAGCCGGCTGAAAACCCCTCCACCCCACCACTACAATATCGTACTTGCGGCATTGGCATTGCTGAAACGCCGAGGAGAAGACCCGATTCGATGCTTGGGACCCATTTCCTCTGTATCTCAACATCTCATAGTAGCATGCTACAATAGCATGGATAGGACGATAGCAGAGGACCAACTGGTGGTGTTGTACTGCAGTACATGTGCAGTATGTGGTTTCGAAACGGCTTCATAGTCATGGTCAACGCTCACACGAGATACCCCCCCCCCCCCCCCCCCCCCCCCCCCCCCCCCCCCCCCCCCCCCCCCCC
>CACKRE030002592.1:81071-96580 GCA_902602495.3 Ectocarpus sp. CCAP 1310/34 | reverse complement strand
GGGGGGGGGGGGGGGGGGGGGGGGGGGGGGGGGGGGGGGGGGCAGCATGAGTGGTTGCACTCATTTCTGGAGTGTTTGGCTGATTCGTCGGGGACGGAAAGAGGTGGGGATATACGCTCGTCTTCTTCTTTCCCTTGCTGTTGCTGAGAGGGGTATTGTCAGGGTGGAGCTGTGTCGGCGAAAGAGGTGCGTGGCCTACAGATAGTAGAGTTGTTGCACAGGTGTTGGCGGCGCGCTGCTATTTTTCCCACCAACACAGAAAATGGTTGTCGCTACACGGTAGTGGGTCTCTTGTGCGCTGCTGCTGCCGCGTGGTGCAAGCGCGAGTTATGCGTGTCTCGAGTATTTTCCCTCTAGGTATTTTTTTCCAAACGCCGTTTCACGACGTCATCGGGACAGTGGGCTGGTGACCAGCTACAACATTGCTCTAGAAAAGAGTGCGGTAATTTAGTTGCGCATGCCCTCAACCTAGTGCGGACGGGCTGAGTCTCTTTCGTAGGCAGCTTGTGGCGTGGGGAGGGGAGGCATAACCAACTTGCAAGGCTCAAGAAGGCTAGAAGCTGGTGGAATGGAGACACTACGCGCGTGAAAGCAATGTTTGACGTTTTAGTGCGAAGTAGTTCAGTTACAATACCGTTTCACCGCTATCGGGCGAGCGAGTCTTCCAGACTTGTGTGCTTTGTTGTCAGGCCACACGGTTGGCTAGGCTTGAAAACCGAAGATGATTGGTTCAAGGCAACACGACACCTCTCACATAGAGCCTGTTCGGATGCGCGAAGCGCGAAAAGTCGGCCTTTCTTTTGTCTACCACTCTACTACTGCTGTAGCAACTCACGTTCTCGGTGATGTCGTATTTTCATTCGTAGAGTGATGAGTTCGGGTTTTCTTTTTTTTTCAAACTGCAGTATGATACTAGTTGTCTCGCGTTTCGATTCAGGGGAGCGAGCACGTTGTGGGGAGGGAAGGAGAGGGGTTGAGATATTTTGCGCCTTGCAGGGTTGAGGGTGGACTGAGCTGAGTTGATTTTGTCGTCTTTGGATGTTTGCATGTGTGTGTGCTGTTGACATGACGTTGCATGTAGACCCCTTCCATTTCCAAAGTATGACAAGCTGTTCTCGTTCGTCCTCGCCAGGAAAAGTCCGAGCCCGATAACTACGTACAGTTCATGGTGGTGGCCACGCTTAGTGAAGTAAATAGTCTTAGTGGTAAAAGAGTGAACGGATCAGGCTACACTCCTAGTTTTTAGACGTTTTTTGTTTTTCGTCCCCTTTGAGTCGGAGCAAATTTTGACTCCGGGAGGATTGTGTCTCCAGCGGGTTGTTGGTTGTGATCGCGCCCTCTTGAAAAGCTTCTGTACAGTCAGACAGACTCAAGAAGGGGTGGTTGGATGTCTGTTGCTTGTTTTTTGTTGCCGTGCGCGCGCATTTTTTTTGTTTTTGTCGGAAGCTGCTGCTTCGTTGCCGTCTCTTTCCTGCGCGCGCGGAGGTTTTGATGTAGCGTGGCATGCCGTATGCATGCTACACCGAAATACCACAGCAGCAGTAGACTCAAGAAGTTATTTTATTTTGTTCCGGATAGCGTTCAGTAGCGCGGGCAAGCATCGCACTCGGGGTTTTTGTTTTCTTCCTGTTCATGTGTTTGGAACGTTTCTTACAAGGGGAGGTTCTACCATTACGGCTAGCATGTGGCTTGGCGCGAGAGGCGCCAGCGTCGGTGTCCCAGGCCAATGGAGCCAGGCGTTCTGAAAAGAGTATATGGGGTCGTAGGGGCGTTCGTTGCCGATGGTGTAGGTAGCCCTCCTCTGGATGACGTGTGATGCCTTTCTGGGTCATACTTGCTGATGTAGGACGCTCCCCATATCTCTGTACGCCACTCTGTTGTTGTCTACGGGGTATCGTGAGACGAAGCATGACGCAGCTCTTGGGTGACGTTTGGGTACCCGCGCTCGTGATTGCACCGTCATCAGTTTGTCTTGATGTTGAGGGAAAAGTCCATTGGAAAAAATGTCACCTGTTGGGATTAATATGTTGAGTACGTCAGTCACTGATCTTTTCGCCCACATTCCGTATACCGATCCGATGTCGTTCGTTCTGCGGAGCGCAGCTAGCTTTCTCTGCATGCTTTCCTGCGCCCCCAACATTAGGGGCTGCTGCAAGTATTGAGGGAATCAAAGAGAGGATAACCGTGGAAACGACATGATGCGGTAGGTGGGCACACATGTCACGTCGTGGGTCGGGTATTGAGCTCTTGTGTAGACATCAGGTTTCCTCAAGTTGGAAGAGTGGCTGACCCCAAGCTTTGTTATTCCCCTCAAAACTCCAAGATTCGAACATTCGAACCAAGGTTGCTGCCAGACTTTCACGTGACATGCGACGTTGCTGGCTGACGGTTCAAGCCTAAGGGTCGCGTTGTGGTAAATACGTTGGCCATTATCAAGGGTTAATTGTGCCAACATTGCGAAGTATTTGCGCGCGGGAGTCCTTGACGTGCTTTCCGATGGTCACGCTTCTATCGAACCGGCTCGCCGTGTCCCACGCGCTTGATAGTGCTTGGCTTGAATTGGTGATGGTCCGTAGAATTGATACCAAGACAACGCGAACACTAGATAGACTACTTCGAAACATAAATTTTCTCACTGTTGTGTGACCCAGACTGAGCTATGTTTCTCCACTATCTTTTCTTATTTTTCGTGGAATAGTGAGCTTCGATTTCTTTTTAAAATGTTTCCAAAACACGGGCGCTTACCGCTGTAGTATCAGGGTTCCAAAAAACACCGCACACATGCGCTATGCATCATACAATACTACTGTATACTGCTGTAGCTATTAAGTACACCCTAAGCAAGAAGACAAGTACTACTACCATGCCTGCATAAACCCAGAACCCAGCAAGGCAATGAAGGCCAGGTGATGGTAGGCCGCTACTGCTGACGGCAGAATGATTTGGAATTCATTGTCAAGGAAGGAGGGGTTGACATGATAACGCGCTTTGTGCCCGAGGGCAAAAGTCTCTCTTGGCGCCCTCTCTTGCTCTAGACAACTTTTTCTGTGCGCATACTGCTGTTGTAGTTGCCAGTAGGTGCTGCTGATGAATGCGATCGATACACAAGAACGTTGTCCACCGAAGACGGTCACAAGGGCGTTATTTTCTCTTGTTTGGTGGGTAGTGTTGAATAAACACCAGGTTGATTGTGACAACAGAATTGTAGTTGCTGTTTGTTGTGTAGTTGGCAGTGGTGGCGCAGTTTGGGTAGATACAACACAGAGTGATCATTAGATCCAAAACACAGGCGCCCAAGCTGTCTTCACCTGACGGTTACAGACTTGGAGACACGCCTTCACAATACTGCACAAAACCCATGCAGTAGAATAGAGTCAGTTCTTGCATACAAATCCCAACATGTCCTCTCAAGAACTACGTCATGACTAGCTCTGATACATAAGACACAAAATTCTTTCTCTCAGTGTCCTCTCGAAACAAATACCAGTGTCCTCTCGACAAATGCTATCAACATGAATGCATGCTCTCGAACAATTCAAATTGAATACTCATCACTAACTGCCAGAGTTTTCTGGGCAGCGAATTCCATGTACCGTCCAACCCTTTTAAGACATATGGTCTGATTTCGGTAAGGGGAGGTACTCACACTCCAAGCAAAATAAGGCGGTTCTGCAGGAACTTCACAGCTCCCGAACTTTTGGTCAATATGTCTGCCCTCTGCCTGTTGGTGTCGATGTAAGTTACATCTACCACGTTTTGGTCCTCTAGGTGCCGGACGTGGTGGAACTTCACGTCGATGTGCTTCGTGCGGGGCGTGATTTTGCTACCCTTTGCGAACGCTACGGCACCCGCGTTGTCCTCGTACAATACTGTTGCTTGCTTCTGCTTCATCTTCAACGACTCTAGCAAATTTCGAAAATGTATAACCATGAGGCACGCCTTGGACAGCGCGACGACTTCTGCCTCGAACGTGGAGATGGCCAGCACCGTTTGATTCTTGGCTATCCAGATCACTGGGCCACCTGCGAGATAGAGAACGACACCGGTTGTGGAGTAGCCCTTGTCTTGGTCACCGGCAAAGTCAGAATCCGCGTACGCCGTTAGCTTGTCTCCGCCGTCGGCGTCTTCGGTGTATGTGATCCCGATAGTGGTTGTCCCTTTTAGATACCTGAGAACCCGCTTCAGCTTTGCCATCGCCTTGGGACCCGGTTTCGCCATGCTCTTCGTAAGCACCATCACCGAGTGGGTAATATCCGGCCTCGAACCCCTGCTGAGATACAGGAGACTGCCCGTGGCGGACCGGAAGTACACCGTGTCCTCTGGAGACAAAACCTTCTCCTCCACGGTGCTGATAGGCCCAGCCTCCGCAGGCGTCTTCGTAGAGTGCGCGTCGGCCATTCCGAACTTGTCAAGTACGGCCTTCGCGTACATCTCCTGCGACAGGAAGATCGTTCCGGCGTCGACGTTCCTCTCAAGTGCCATACCGAGCAGGAACTGTGCATCTCCCAGGAACACTGTGTCGAACCGCTCCTTCAGCTGCTCGACGACCCGCATCACCTGCGCTTCGTCGCTTCCCGACAAAAGAATGTCGTCGACGTACACGAGAAGGAGGACCCCTCCCGCGTTAAGGATGTAGAGACAGGGGTCCGCCGTACTCTGAACGAACCCGATCTCCAGCAGGAAGTCGTGGAAGGTGCCGTTCCAGCCCTTCGGAGAGAGGCGCAGCCCGTAGAGCCACGCCTTGAGTCGCCACACTTTTCCCTGTTGTTCCGGAGAGCACTCGAACCCTTTCGGAGGGATGACGTAGATCGGTTTCGCATTTGCAGGAACCCGCGCGTGGAGGAATGCCGTCTTGATATCGGCTTGCTTCAGGCCAAAACCATTCTTGGCTGCGATAGCAATCAGCAGGTGGACGGATTCCATGGACGCCACAGGCGCCGCTTTATCCTCGCCCGTGTCTGCTTGGTGAAAGCCTTGGACCACAACGCGGCTCTTCAGTCGAGCAAGCTCGCCATTCTTGTACTTCCGCTTATAAAGGTACCTTGACGGGATCGGCTGGTCCTGGGCACTCGTCGGCGGCTCGACCCAGTCGTACACATCAAGGTCGACAAGCGACTGGTTTTCGTTCCGCATGGACTCTTGCCAGTCTAGAGCATCCTGCCCACGGATCGCTTCGTCGTAGCTCGAAGGGTCGGGAGCCCTGTAGCCCACTTCGCCAGGGTTGCCAGTCCCGTTGTTGCCAAGCGAGCTTCCGGTGAGCAGGGAGCGTTCCACTTGCTCGAAGGCCTCCTCCTCCGTGGCAAAGGTAAACAGGTTCAGACGTTCAGTCGGCTTGGGGTTCCTGGTGCTGCGACGGGGGCCCGGCTCTTGCGCCTGAGGCGTGGGCTCCGGCTCGTTATCCTTCTGCTCGTCTTGTGGCTCCACCACACTGTCGACGTCGTCATCAGACTCTTCCGGACCGGGATGGTAAATCATTGGAGTCTCTGGCAGCGGATCATGCCCTGCCTTGGGGGGAACCACGTCGCGCGGGGCTTTCTCGCGAATAGAAACTTCGGCGGAGTTGGTGATCTTAAACTTGTCACGAGGGGACCATAGCCTCCACGACCGGCTTTTAGGGTTGACACCGGCCAGAAACATCTTCTCAGCCCTGGCAGCCAGTTTGTTGGGCCTGTCCCCCGCTTCCACGTGCTTAAAGCATACCGAACCGAATTCGCGGATGTGGTGCAAGCTGCCAAGCGGTTTGTTCTCCCATACCTCAAGTGGTGCCTTGCCGCCCAAGACGTCCGTAGGCGTGCGATTCAGTATATAGATCGCGTATTGGAACGCTTCGGCCCACAGACTCTCCGGTAGATGAGGTGCCCCAAGAAGAAGGCGCCGCGTTATGGCTGCGACCGTGCCAAAGCCACGCTCGGCGACGGCGTTGCCTTGAGGCATGTACGGGGCGTTGGTCTCGATTTTGATTCCAAGTGATGCTGCCAGCGCCGCGAACCTTCCCTTGAACTCGCCCCCTCCGTCGCAGTGTAGCGTGGTGATACACAGTCCTTCCGGGTCGGCTTCCTCCTTGACAACAGTTTCCAGCGCCTCAGCAGCTGCATCTTTGCTCTTGATGGGAAAACCAAACCTCATGCGGGTATTGTCACACGTGAACATCACCGCACCCTTGTGTCCACCGAGAGATTTTACGGAGTGCGACCAGGTGTCTACGTGCAAGAGCGCAAGACGAGTGCCGGCGCGAGGTCGGTTAGCCGGTGGGTGACTAGACTTCTTGCTGTTGCCGACAGCACATACCTCGCAGTCGCCAGACTCGATGTTTTGGTCAAATTTAACCCCAGAATGCTCCTTCCTCGCCAGCTGCTGGAGGGCGCGCGGATTACAGTGGCCCATCCTCCGGTGCCACATGTGTGCATTCACCTTCGTCTTGAGCAGCATCGCGGTCCCGTCCATCCTCATGTCGTCGAGGACAATGTTCACGCTGTACATCCGCGAAATCTCCGTGGAGATGGGGAAGGCCTGATCGCTGCTACGGAGTGCTGGAGGAGTAGACAGAAGATCGCACATCACCCCCCTTTCCTTCAGGGCTCCGACCGAGAGGATGTTCGCTCCTAGGTTGTCAACCAGTAGTACTTGTAGCTCCACCGGGACGAGTTGGTTCCGGTCGTTTGAGATGCCGAAACGCAGGATACCTTTCTGAGCCGCGCTCGACGTTCCACACGAACCTTTGATCCTCACGTTGCAGTCCGACTTCTCGGTCACGTGGCGAGATGCGTAGGAATCCGCGCTAACCATGTGGCTAGACGCTGCTGTGTCTACGAACATAATGGTGCTCCTGGCGGACTCGTCCTTAACCTGGTACACACTGGTGTAGGCAACTATATCTGTTGCATCAGCAAGCGGGTTCTGCACCTGAACGTCACTAGCAGCATCAGCAGCACGCTCCTCGGGCAGCGGCACAGCAGGGGTATCCAGCACTTGCTCATCGTCGGCAGCGCGCTCCTCTGGCAGCGCCGCGGCAGGCGCCTCCGCCACCTGCTTCTCAGCAGCAGCGCGCTCATCGGGCAGCGCCACAGCAGGCGCATCCAGCACCTGCGCATCATCAGCAGCGCACTCCTCTGGCAGCGCCGCAACAGGCGCCTCCGGCACCTCCTCCTCAGCAGCAGCGCGCTCCTCCGGCAGCGCCGCGGCAGGCATTTCCAGTGCCTGCGGATCGTAGATGACAAGACCTTCCTGCACGCCCACGGCGGCGCGCTTCTCCGGCAGCGCCGCGGCAGGCATCTCCAGTGCCTGCGGTTCTCCAAACGAGATGGAAAAGTCCTCCGGCTCACCGCTGGATTCCTCGACTCGGGTGAACCATGCCTGCGTGGACGGTTCCGGCGCGGCGGCATTCGCCTGTTGGGCGTTATCCTCTCGCACGTTCTCCAGGCGAAGGGGGCAGCCGTCCCATCCGTGCTCTGTAGAGTTGTGGCAGTACTTGCAGCGTCCCTGACGGTCTCGGCCCTTTTGGTGACTTTTGTTTCCGCCTTTATTGGACTTGTTGCCGCGGCCTCGCCCGCGCACATCTTGCGCGCCTCCAGGGCTATCGCCTCTGGAATTTCCGGCGGAGGAGCCGCTGCTGCCGTTGTCTCCGGTCGGTTGGCTGCCATTGCCTTGGCGGTTGCGTCCGCCGCGTCCGCCACGTCCGCCTTGCTTACGGAAACTACGTGCACCCCCGTGCACGACCGTGTTGTGGGCACGGCCGTGGGCAGAAACCTTCCCCCTGATCTGCAGTGTATGGTACGCGGTCGCTCGGTGCGCGACATTTTCGAAGTCAAGATCCAACTCCGAGCCATCGGCTTGTCCGCACACCAGCGCGGCCTTAAGTTGGGCGTAGTGCTGGTCAGGAAGCGCGTTCAACAAGATATGCGTCTGGCGGGCTGGTACGACCTTGTCTCCAAGTGACTCGAGTTCGGAACTGATACGACGCAAGTCTTGGATTGCACGCGCCGGGTCGTAATCGTCCTCGGCAGTGACCGCAAGTGATCCTAACTCTCGCTGCAGTTCATGCATCCGATAGGTGCCCTTCTGGCGGTACTTCGCTTCTAGGGCAACGTATGCCGCACGTCCGTCCCCATGCTCACCAACGCGAGCGGGGCCGAAGGCTCGAACGACTTGGGAAGCAGTGCTCGAGAATCCATCGGCGCAGTCGGACGTAGCAAAGTTTAACCGTGTGTACAGTTTGCCGTTCTTACGTTTGAATTCCAGCGTCGTCCTGTCGAACGCAGCACGATCCGAATCCGCGCTGCTGGCCGCCGATGCCGGGGCGGTCTCCGTCCCAGCCATGATGTCGCCTAATCCTTGCTCATCCATGATGGAGTAGAACAGGCCACTCCAGCCGTGGAAATCTTCCGGCTTCCCGCTAAACGGGACGTATCCTTGTTTCAGGTAGTTCGTGGCGGACGCCATGCTGCTGCTGGGGTGTGACTCGATGTGAATTACCTACCAAACGCTAGGCTCATGACCTGACAACAGAATTGTAGTTGCTGTTTGTTGTGTAGTTGGCAGTGGTGGCGCAGTTTGGGTAGATACAACACAGAGTGATCATTAGATCCAAAACACAGGCGCCCAAGCTGTCTTCACCTGACGGTTACAGACTTGGAGACACGCCTTCACAATACTGCACAAAACCCATGCAGTAGAATAGAGTCAGTTCTTGCATACAAATCCCAACAGATTGTGGTGACGCTCGTTAGAACAACTCAGCGGACAAGTCTGTAGAAGATGCAGGCAGAAGCTCAGGCAGGAGACGTTTACTTCGTCACGGTCTTCTTGGGGAGGAGCACGGCGTGGATGTTGGGCAGCACACCGCCGGACGCGATCGTCACCTCTCCGAGAAGCTTGTTCAGCTCCTCGTCGTTGCGGACGGCCAGCTGGATGTGGCGGGGGATGATACGGGCCTTCTTGTTGTCGCGGGCCGCGTTGCCGGCCAGCTCAAGCACCTCGGCGGTCAGGTACTCCAGCACGGCGGCCAGGTACACCGGAGCTCCAGCCCCAACGCGGGACGCGTACTTACCCTTCTTGAGGAACCGGCCAACACGCCCCACAGGGAACTGCAGTCCAGCCTTGGCCGACCTGGTGGTCGACTTCTTCCCGCGGCCTCCTTTTCCCTTTCCGGACATGGTTGGCTGTTGTTGAGTTGGTGGTGAAGTAGACAGAGATGGGATGTTTTGAGTTGTGGGGGGTGAGGCTGGGGTAGTCTCGACAGGCAGGAGGCAACGGGGAGCTGCTGAAATCCTTCGTGCGGCGGAACTTCAAAATTCAAAAATACTATCAGGCCGCGCCGTTCTGCTCTTTGATTGGTGCAGATCTGAATATAGGTCAATGATTGGCGAAGACAAGAGCGGTGGACGAAAAGAAACAATAACGCCTCCGAAGCGTTTTATCTTCATGAGAGAGCGATCTCTCTTGGCTCTGCCACTCCTCTGCCACAACTCTTCACCTACCCTTTTCACTCAACACCCAACTAGTAAAGATGGCCAAGACCCCCTCCAAGAAGTCCGCCAAGGCGCCCAAGAAGGCCGGCGACAAGAAGAGGGCCAACAAGAGGACCGAGTCGTACTCGTCGTACATCTACAAGGTGCTCAAGCAGGTCCACCCCGACACCGGTATCTCCAAGCGCGGCATGTCCATCATGAACTCGTTCATCAATGACGTGTTCGAGCGCGTGGCCGGCGAGTCTGGTAAGCTCACCCGCTACAACAAGAAGGCGACCCTGTCCTCCCGCGAGGTCCAGACCGCCGTGCGCCTCATGCTTCCCGGAGAGCTCGCCAAACACGCCGTTTCCGAGGGCACCAAGGCCGTCACCAAGTTCACCTCCTCCTAATCAGCAAACGAGGTGCGCTCTGTTCTTCAGGAGCCACATCTGCTTGTAGGGTGCCTCCCTTCGGCCCCCACACCCAGGAAAACCAACCTGGTGTTTACTCAACACCACCCAAACCACTGAAGAAAAATCTCACACCGGTTCGGGTTCTTCGATACCATTACTGCTGTTGGTAAAATTGCTGTTTCCTTGTTTCGTTTTCCATGACCCTGTCCCTTCGTGGCGAAGTGATTCCGTTGCGTAGACTAACAAGTTTTAGTATGGTGGATATGCTGTACATCTAGACAGTACATAGGGCTTGCCTTGTCCTCCCCGTCCCATTTTATCCAGTTGAGTGCGCCAGTCTCCCTGCTGTCTTGGTTACAGCAGTGTGTTGGACGCACCTGCCAGGGGCCATATAGGATTCTTGTTTCTCCACCTGCTCTGCAATAATTGGTGACTAGATTTCTTGAAACTTGCACAGAAAATGTTTTGTGTTCCGCTGTAATATCGAGCCGTTGTGTTTCAGGTCCGTCCTTCTGGGCAGAGTGCATTTGACAGTTATTTGTTAGCAGCTGCACGACGTAGTATTTGTTGTGATCAGCGACAATAAATAATGGTATGGTGGTCATCCTGCTTCTCACACAGGATATATTGCCGATGTAGGTGCTCTCTGAAACGTAAATTCATCCATTCCCCTCTGCAACCTGATGTGATTTGCATTTGCACACATACGCATACGCATACACTTGCGGTGTTTTCGTGCCATCTAACTGCTAACCATTCAATGCATACAGATTGTATGTACGATAACAATCTTGTGCAGAGGGTTGCATGAATCCAGTTTCACATCGAGCTCTACACGAACCATCATGTACGTGTCACTATTTTATCCCAGCCTTCCAATTTGTGCCTTATTTCCACCACTGTACTTCATTGCTGTTCTTGCACGCAACCCCCTCTCCTGCTCAACTTGTGCTCCTACTACTTATAATTACTTTGCTGCGAACTTCTACGTTGTGACTGCAGCAGTGGGGGCCCCTCAAAAACGCCGGTTGAATAACGCCGGTGGCCCTCTATAGCGCTGGCGAAATTGCTGGGCACAGCCAGTGCCCTCAAAAACGCCGGTTTGGGCACCTCTACACCCCGCATCGGCGCCGGTTGTATTTTCTTACACAAACCACCACCACACCACGCACCTGCCCTCAGGAGCTTACACACCAGTAGGGGCACACGTGTATCTGCAGACCCTACAGCGTTACGTATGCATAGAGGTGCACCATGCCATGTGCGGGAGGTGAATTGTGCAAGTCGCCCGACACTTCGCCAGAACCCCTCATGGGCAACGCTGTCAGGGATGATGTGGCGGGCGGCTCCACGGCAATTGCGCATGTATCGCAGACGACCACGAAATGCACCGCATCTGCAGTCCGTGTCCATGTCTAGCCAAAGGTGGCAAGGCGAAAGAGTGCTGTTGCACGTTTCTCGTCCGCATCTGTTTTACTTTACTGTTCGATTCTTTGCAACTATGTAACTTTTTCCATTCAATGGTGCATCGGGTGCAGTTGTGTCGTCATTGCGCTGTCGCGGAGTCCTCTCTGTATAAGCAACTTTTCCGACTGCACAGCGCCTATTTGTGAGGCAGGAGGATCAGCATGCTGCCGCCATTCCAGATGATCATTTTATAATCAAAACAACTCCAGGCAGTCCGGGAACATAATTCATCCTTTGTAGTCCACCCACTTCACCACTCAATCAATCATTTCTTATTCAACTTGTTAATATGTTGGCTCCGTAAATCGCAATCGCTGCGCCACATGACCATAACCCCTCAATACTGCCACAACCGTCGATATTGAGGGGTTGAGAGCCCTCTTCAGCGCCGGTTGTGGCGCTATTGAGGCACTATTCCAATAGCGCCGGTGGATGCGCTGGGCACATACCGGCGTTATTGAGGGCCCCCCACTGTACTACATCCCAATACCGCTCCATGTGCATCTCTCACAAATGCTGCTGTATCCTCCATGGTCAAGGCAGGTCTGTCTATATTCACAGCAGAGGAAAGAGAGTGCTAGACTCTTCTCGCATTAAAGATCGAAGGCAACGTACCGCAGGAGGGGAGGGTAGAGAGGGACCGTTCTGTGTGACCACGGGTTGGAGTTAATGGCACTGAATAGTGCTGTGAGCACTGCTTTGAAGTGAAGACAAAAAAGCACAAAGTGCCGATTCAACTCATGCAAACACGTTATGTACAGCAGGAATACTTCAGAGGTGACTGTTTGAAGCTGTTCGGTGACCACCATGATTTTCGCCAAAAAGCGGCAACTGATTAGTGTTCTCCTCGGGAGGTTGATTGACGATACAAAGCAGGGAGATCCCTGAGAAGAGAGCACGTGGGGCTCTCACCCACGTGATGTGGTACCTATCAACAACACAATTCGTGTCATGTCGTGATCAATCAGCGTTTCGCCTAGAATATTACGTGGTGGCGGCAAGGTGCAGAGAGGCTAGCAAAAAGTGTCAGTGATGATGCCGCGTATCCCGTAAGACACCCCAACTATACCACTGAAGAGAGTGGGCCGAGCATGGAAGGCGCCTCGTGTAGCGAGTGGAAAACGGTTCTACCTAGACAGGGAATTCGATAGGGAATGGAACGATTGTCCACCCCGATGAGGATACGCAAGTTTCTGCGTAGCAGGCATGAGAACCGTATTCGGCATTCTGCTTGACACCAACAAGCGATCAAGGTCGTGGACGCAGATGGTAAGCGTTTCTCGACATAGAGCTGAATGTGATGAACTAGAGACCCAGAAAGACATGCGATCGAAAACAATTTACCCTCGTAGATGACGATTAGGCCAATTTGTACGCGTCCGAGCAGCAACAACACAACAGCATCATCCTTTTCTTCTGCACATGAAGCGACTTTGAGCAGGCCGGCTGTGTCCTCGTCCGTGGCAATTTTAGGATACTGCGATGCAAGAGGGTAAATGCATGCAACACATGTTACGTCGGCAAAGTTCCTGCTCCTCGCCAAGATTTCCAGGTAGGTAGGGGTGTTGAGCCCCCGGGCATGGTAGGGAACGGTGTTTACAGGGCGCGAATTAATGGTTGGTTGCGGCTCGCAATGACTCAAACAAATGTTCCATGTGTTCTGGGAGTTGGGAGTAGGCTCCACCGAACTCAGCATGGCCAGTGCTGGTTTCCAAGGAAGGGGACTTTGGGGGACCAGGTTTGACCATCTCCGCGAGGGGGAGGATCCAGAGGAACTTTCGGAAGCCGTAGGGGATTATCTCCTTGCAAGCATGTGGTGGACGGGTGGGAAGACGATGAGTGTTGGGGGCGGTTAAGAACAGATGTTGTACAGAGATTTGGGGGCGGGCAGGTGGGGTCTGAGTCAAGAGCTGAGCACAAGTCCGCGGTTGTGGCTGCTCCCGGGAGGCCAGGGTCTATGCCTACCTGAGCACGTGGTGGTGGAGGAGGAGTCAGGGATGCTCCTCGAGTGTCTACTAAGATTGAAGACGGCGTGAAAGTGGAGCCGGGAGCAATAGACGTGGAGACGTCTAGTGTTGCTCCGGTCGTGTCGTCTGTTGAGCAAGAAGCTCGGCAATAGGTGCCCACAACGGATACCGAGCAAGGAATTGCGAGCAATCCGTGAAGCCCTTGGATTGTGCAACGCCAGTAAGCGGCGAGATGAGACTCGATAGACTGCCTTTTGTGCTGAGACCGTGCCGCTGCCACAACAGCAGGGCAGTTTTCATCGGCTTTTGTACAGTATCGAAACGTGCGTGAGATCCGAGAAGGAGCAGGTGATGTGATGGGTTCGAAAAAGTGTATGGAACACTCTTGATTGATTCTGAACAGGCTGGGTCCCTGAGGTTCGAGATTAACATGGGAAATAATATGGGTGGAGGCATGATGGGTTACATAGGGTCATGGGTGCTGATGCCATGGAGGTTTTGGTATGGGCGCTAAGTACGGCACTGGACATGGTGGCCGCGTCTATCTACGATCGATCCTCCTCGAACTCCAGAAATCGTCGTTGTTGTGCTGCCCGGAATGCCATGCTCCACTTACCTGGGAACGTTGGGGTCCTTCGTACAAAATGTTTGTGGTCGGCATGTGGCGCTGTAAGACACCGCCTTTCGATTGGCAGTAGTGCCGTAGAGCGTGTTGTATGGAAAGGGTGCACATTCCAACCGATATGTGCAAGAAGAGCCAGACCAGGAGACTCTACCCCGACGACAATATTGGCGACGTGACGGTGGAACTAGAGAAGAAGTTGTCATTGCCATGCAATCCAACACCCAGAAATACATGCCGGAAGCTGTGGGGAATACAGGTCAAGGTGGTGGTTCGTTCCTCTAGGAGACCGCTACGGTCTCTAGAGGTCTCACAGAACGGTAAAAAAAATGAATGAATGAATGAATAATCACGTTCAGTCCGAAGCTCCGACCCATGCACTTTTCTGACCTGAACGCCCGAGGCGCGAGGAATCAGACCATCGGCCTTCCTGCACTACTTTGGACGCCCTCAGCAAGTTTCAGCTTGATAGACGCCTCCTGCGTTAATGTTTGGCTGTGTCGGTGATCGGCCTTCTCGAGCACGAAACACGAGCATGCAGCAGGTGCTTCCGGCACCAAATTGCTCCGATCTCGACGAATTTGTGCCTAAATTGTGCCCACCCGCCATCAAATTAAAGCCTCGATCGATGCACAACAGGATGCACAGCCCGTTCTACGCTGGAATGACTGTGCGTCTACCATTTAGCCTGCCAATGAGAGGTTCGGGCCACACCGCTGCAACTTCCGACGCGAGAGTATGTTCCGCCGCATTTCGCATAATACACACTTTGACAACTTGATGATTGATGTCTTTCTTTAATTCGCCGCAACACAGCCATCCATTCCTGCATCCTCCATTGTTGTACAACAACGCCGACGTGTGAATTAGTCCCTTCCCGTGATTTCCACTCAACAACGGGATTCGCCAGGGACTAGCCTGCCAACGAGAGGTTAGGTGCACACCTCCTCTGTCACCTGCACCTTGGAGTGTGCTAATTCCGTCGCGTTTGATGGTTACAGCAGTTATTGTATTCTTATTTAACGCGCGTGCGCATATATATGTTCGTCGGCCTTATTCCACTGCATTTGGCGGTTGCAGTTATTATTCGTTCTTGTTTTTACGTGCACCCCATATATATGTTTGTTGGCGACCACCCCATCCAATCTATGCAGCGGGTTGACAATGAGAGCTGTAGATGTTGATACCAATGCCAGGAAGGTGGGGGGGGGGTGTACTCATAGTCGTGCATGCCGTAGTCGTTAGACCATTGACCTCGCATCCCTACAAAGCCGGGACGGAGCACGCCGGGTTCTCACCGGACCAGGCTCTCACATCACCAAGCGCGAAGCGCCGTGAGATATTCGGCGAGTCGCATGAAGGGTGCGCTGCATCCTGCTAAGGGTGTTCGGCATCTTGTGCTTACTTCCTTGCGTACGGATGACAGCTGCGTATGACTTAATTTACTTTCTGGTGCTTTCATTTCCAGAGACAGTTGTAAGCACTATGTATCTGCGTCGAGGGTGCTTGACCACTTAACAGAACGTGGTGCGATCATCCCCCTTGCACGGAGTGAGGCTTCTCCACCCCGCACAACATGATCCACTCGACCACC
>CACKRE030002592.1:55746-80854 GCA_902602495.3 Ectocarpus sp. CCAP 1310/34 | reverse complement strand
CACCCCGCACAACACGATCTACTCGACCACCATTATGGTTACCGCCAAAAAAGTAAAACGGAGGTAAAAGAAAAACGGTAACCTGGTTGCCGAGTTCACGAAGTGAATTGGCTTGTTTTACAACGTCGTTGCCAAGCGACGAAAACCCAACCCCGATGGCAAACACCGGGGGTGGGGGACAAAAAAAGTTATAAGTTGTGTTCCGTTGGTTGGGTGGTTGCCTCGCATTAAAGCATAAACTCGGTCTTGCATTCGCCTCACCCAGGGGTTTTGTGTTATTTTGTATAATTTGGTACATCAGACATCAACAAACTGAAAACACTTGATGACTGGTGACTCTCTTTTTTCGTTGTAGGAATACATCCATGCACTCATTGTGACTGATTGGTGATGATGCATACACCACCAACTCCACAGCATTGACTGGTGATGGGTGCACAAAGTTTCACGCATACAAAGCACTCCCACAGATAGATTCGTAATAGTCGCTCTGCGCGTCGGAAATAGATGTGACGATAGGATTAGCCTGCCAATGAGAGGTTAGGGGCATACCTCAGTCACCTGCACCGCGGAGGATGTTCCGCAGCATTTCGACAGTATTTGTTGGCGCGCGCATTTATTTGACGAAAATAGAGCGGATACCTTCTCATTCGGATGGAACTGGGATGATAAGCGGTGGGGAACCACTTTCTCTCCTCGTTGGAACACATCCTTATCATCATCCATCAATCCATCCATCCATCCATCCATTGTACAATAAATAACAAATCCGATCTCGACCAACTTGCACGTGCGTGCGTAGATGTATAGTTGCCTACCTGCCATCGAATTCCAGTCTACAACGGGATTGTCACCCACTATTTCGAGGCCGGGAGTAGCTTGCCAATGTCAGGGTCGGGGCATACCCACCTGTACCTTCCCCGCGGAGGCTACATATTCCGCCGCGTGTCGGCGGTTACATTGTGCTGTTTTTTTTTCGCTCACGCATAATGTTCTTTGCCGGCTCCTTTGACAATATCTTCACCAGCTACAACATCAAGTACATATGAATGATGGGTAATTATCCATGCTCCCCACTACTACTGCTGCTGTACGTGTTTGACAACAGCTACTATTTGAACGCGCGCGCAAAATAATTGTTATTGGCTTCTCGGCGGAACACATCATCATCCATTGCACAGACAGCAGTTTTCCTCCGATCTCGACATGTTTGCGCGTATAGTTGCGTACCTGCCATGAAATGGAAGCCCCGCTGTCCGACATACATATACATCATGTCATGCCTCGAGGCCAGGACAAGCCTGCCAACAAGAGGTTCGGGGCACACCTCTGCCACGTGATGCGTGATAGATTATTCCGCCGTGATTGGACGGACACATTATGATTTATCTTATTATTCGCGCGCGTTCCTTCGACCATAAAGTTGTGCCATGTTTGACACCCGTTCAACTTGGGATTTGCCACATTATTATCCACCTCCTTCTCGCACCTGCACCTCATACCACCTAAAAAAAAAAACTCCTAGAGGACCAGCACGATTGCCCGAGGCAAGCTGCGATACCAATAATGTAGAGGGTCGGACGTCAAACAAGGCGCCGGAATCAGCTGATGCAGGAAGACGCTGAAGATGCTCGAGTACGATGTGCGAAAGTGTAGACTACAGCACTGGAGAAAAACGGGAGCGAAAGAGAGATCTGCCGCGCTGTGTGTGCCAGGTGTAACATGCAAATGGCGGAACCAGACCGCTCGTTGCTTTTGCGGTTCTCGGTGTCTAATCTCTGTGGCGAAGATGAAGGCCATCACATTGCAGGCTATGCATTAAGCTTGTTCGGTTCGAAATGCCCTACACTGCTTGCTGTTGTTTTCAAGTGATACATTCCACGGGGTTCAAGAATGAGGTGGCGTTGATCCTTGTTTTCATTTTAGTCCACCGCGGCCTTGAGGAACACAGAAGGCCGTGGAACAGAGACGAGAAATTCTCGATTGACACTTCCGTGTAACGATCAACACTGGACTGCGACTGACTGCTGTATCCACCTCACCTACGCCAAAGGAATTTATGCTGTATATCATATTGTTCGAAAGACACAGCAGTTAGGCACCCTCCTTTTTCTTGCGTTTACGACAAAGTAGATAGATGTATGTATGTGCCTGCGTACGTATCCGTACGTACAGCAGTACTGCGCATTCCTATGCCGCAGACGCGCACAACCAGTAACAATTAACGCGCGGTAAACAACCAACAAACCTGTTGCAGTCTTCAATGGTTGCATCAACCCACTTGCTTACGGAGTAAGTGATGGATTTGAGGGAAGACACTGCAAACTGCTCTGGTCAACACAACATGCCCTTTTTCGAATTTTGAATTTTGCCAGCGACGCAGCTGAACTTTTTTTTTTTCAATTTTTCCTTGGTGCAAGGGTGGTGTTGAGTAAACACCAGGGTGTTTGTTGGGGGTGGACTGACTCATTTTGGTAGAGAGTGAGCGGCCCCCATTGACAACAGTCTGGACTGTGACGATCTAAGAGCGCTCGCCGCGGATGCGGCGGGCCAGCTGGATGTCCTTGGGCATGATGGTCACGCGCTTGGCGTGGATCGCGCACAAGTTAGTGTCTTCGAACAGACCTACAAGGTAGGCCTCGGCAGCCTCCTGCAGAGCGAGCACGGCCGATCCTTGGAAGCGGAGGTCGCTCTTAAAGTCCTGGGCGATCTCGCGCACAAGGCGCTGGAAGGGGAGCTTACGGATGAGCAGCTCGGTGGACTTCTGGTAGCGACGGATCTCGCGCAGGGCCACGGTGCCGGGCCTGTAGCGGTGGGGCTTCTTGACACCGCCGGTGGCCGGTGCGGACTTGCGGGCGGCCTTGGTGGCCAGCTGCTTGCGGGGGGCCTTGCCTCCGGTGGACTTACGGGCGGTCTGCTTCGTGCGGGCCATGGTGTCTGATGAGGGGAAAAGCTATGTGAATGGACAAGATGGGAAGTGGGAAGAGTGGGAGGTGGGAGGGTATGGACGAGGACATCGGAGCAGCGGAGGAATCGAACATGCGGCGAGTTAGCCTTGTCAATTTCTGGCCAATGGAACGCGCCAGATTTCAAATGACTTTCGAATGGGAACCTGCGCGTTTCCGCTGGTGGTTGAACTCCCCTTCAACCGTTTGCCAATTCGCAGGACAAAAAAAACATGGCGACAAACGAGAGCCGGTAAACAAATTATGCAGCTGCCAGCCAACAGACCCCAGCACCTACGAGCGCCAGCAACAGCACCAGCAATCAACCATGTCGACCATGTCGACCGCTAAGCCCACGTACAACGTGGTGAGTGACGATTTTGTCCGTTTAGACTGCTGGTGTGGCGGGGATTTTGAGATTTTCGGCTCATTCGGCAAGTTTGTTCTGGCCTCCTCGGAGCCGGGTATCGTGTGTCGTGTGTGGACTATATTACCTTGGTCGACCGTGTTCCCTCCCCCCTCTCGGTCGTTTCTCCTCCTCGTGTCTTTCTATCCTTGCGCCACAGATGGTATTCGATGCCATCAAGACCCTCAAGGAGCGGAACGGATCCTCCATCCAGGCCATCAAAAAGAGTATCACCGCCACCTACCCTACCCTCAACTTCACGCCGCACCAGATGCGCGGCGCCCTCAAGAAGGGAGTGGAGTCTGGCAAGTTCATCAAGGTACGTTGCGGGGGAACCTGGCGGATGTTAATGTGCACCCATGTTCGGTATCCCTTTTGTCACGAGGGCGTTGCATGTTTTGGTTACGGCTGCCCTCGAATTCCATCTCAAACATTTTTACCGGCAAAGAATCCCTCCCCCCCATCGTAACAATACTTCCAAGGTTATTGGAACGGGGTTTTACCCGTGATCTTCAACGGCACTTGTAGCACCGTACAGTTCGGAAAAGTATCCAACACCAGTGCTTGACCGGCCTTTCTCCATGTCTCTCTTTTCCTCACCGGGACGTATAATAGCTGCTCGCGATACAGCAACACCAACACTACAGCCGCAGCATTCTTTTATGAAAGCTACATGTGTACAGCAGCAGTGGAGAGTGCGCGACCGGGTCGTTTCACGAGCGAGTCGAGAAATTAACCTCCATGGTGCACGCCACATAAAGTCCACACAACAGCAACGCCTGCCTTCAGTTACTGGTCGCGTCCTGTTTCCTGTTCTTCCGCGATAAGAATGGAACAATTTGTTAACTGCTGTCCAGTAGATTTATGCACGAAGTGATGTTATTCGTGCAAGTATTATTTTGGTGTTGTGTTACCGTGAAGAACCAAGACGCGACAGGTGAGCGAATGATGGTTCTGTGAAGATGGTGCTGCATAACCAAAAGGGTAAGAAGGTGCTACCCGACCGAGACGTGGAAAGAAGAGACATTCTCGACAAGATGCTTCCTGCATAAGTCAATCTTGTCGGCAATTGCATCGTCGTGAATGTGGAGCAGTGGAGCTTTAATAATCGAACACGTGCACGGTCGCCCCGGTGGTCTAGTGGGTAGCCTAGCTAATTAAATCCTGGTCTCCGTTGGAAGCGACGCGCTGCAAAGCTCGTAGTTAGTAAACGTGATCGACTTCACAAGTCGCGAGGGAAGGGATTGCTGTACCCTTGTCGCGATAAAAATATCAGGCAGGAACCGCAGGAGGGGGTCCAACTCCCCCCTCCTATGTGACCCCGGTTGGGTCGTCTAGCTGGTAGAAGTGGAGGATAGGCGCCAGAGGGGCACACGACAGAATCCAATGACGGAAGAAAAAAATATACCATATATACATATCGGTCGCCCCGGTGGTCTAGTGGGTGACCTCTTAGCCTGCTAAGGGCCAGGTCATGGGTTCGAGTCCCGACAGAGAGACCGGTCGCCCCGGTAGTCTAGTTGGTATCCCCGAAACCTTCTAGAGGTCGGGTTAGGTGTTCGAGTCCCGGCGTAAGCGAGCTTTTCTTGCAAAGTGAGTGTTTCTCTCGCTTCCGCTCCTGGCTTAGTGGATAGCGCTAGTTCGTGTGTACACAAAGGGAGGAGAGTGCTGAACTCTTCTCGCATTAAAAATCGAAGGCAAAGTACCGCAGGAGGGGAGGGTAGAGAGGGGCTCTTCTGTGTGTCCACGGGTTGGAGTAAACGGCACCAGTGCTGTGAGCGCTGATTTGAAGTGAAGACAAACAAAAAAAAAAAGAGTTTTTTCTCACCAATTAAATCCTGGTCTCCGTTGGAAGCGACGCGCTGCAAAGCGCGTTGTCAGTAAACTTGATCAACTTCATAAGTCGCGAGGGAAGGAATTGCTGTACCCTTCTCGCGATAAAAATATCTCAGACAGGAACCGCAGGAGGGGGTCCAACCTCCCCCTGNAACAAAAAAAAAAAGAGTTTTTTCTCACCAATTAAATCCTGGTCTCCGTTGGAAGCGACGCGCTGCAAAGCGCGTTGTCAGTAAACTTGATCAACTTCATAAGTCGCGAGGGAAGGAATTGCTGTACCCTTCTCGCGATAAAAATATCTCAGACAGGAACCGCAGGAGGGGGTCCAACCTCCCCCTGCTGTGTGACCCCGGTTGGGTCGTCTAGCTGGTAGAAGTGGAGGATAGGGGCCAGAGGGGCAGACGACAGAATCCAATGATGGGAGAAAATATATATATATATGCTTTGGTACCTCCACCGGTGCGGTACGTTCTTGCCACATGAAGCCGTCCCCGCTCATGGACGCTGTGCATAATATCACATCCCAAACAGACTGATGGCGAAGAAAAAGTCGCTATGAACAAGACGCATGTCCAAATTCACTCCAGGCTAGCCCTGAGGCTACGTTATCGTGCATGTCGCCCGAGTCCATCCGCGTATTCACTCCAGGCTAGCCCTGAGGCTACGTTATCGTGCATGTCGCCCGAGTCCATCCGCGTTCCTCAACATCCACAGTATCGGATGCGCGTGCGGAGAGCTCTTGTATGCTTCATTTGTTAAGTTTGCTGCCGAGTGTGACCTGACCCCCTTCCCTTCCTACTACTTACTGCCCTTTTCACCGTCAAGCAGATGAAGGCCTCCTACAAGCTGAGCCCCGAGGCGAAAAAGCCCGCCCCCAAGAAGAAGGTGGTGAAGAAGGTCGTCAAGAAGGTCGTCAAGAAGAAGGTGCCGAAGAAGAAGGTGGCCAAGAAGCCCGCTGTGAAGAAGACCACGACGAAGAAGCCCGCCGCCAAGACGGCCACCACCACCAAGAAGACCGTCACCAAGAAGAAGACCACCACGGCCAAGAAGCCCGCGGCTAAGAAGACCGCCACCAAGAAGAAGCCCTCCACCCCCAAGAAGAAGGCTGCCGCTCCCAAGAAGACCTGAGCTCATCGTCGTTTCGAGTTTTCCCGTCCAACGCGAACCCCCCGCCGCACGAGGTTCGCGATTCCGGCAACCTGGTGTTTCCTTAACACCACCCACCAGACGGGAGAAATGAACGCGTGCCACGGGTTTTATCCCGCCTGTTTCCTCAACGGGTTCTTCCTGTAGTTGGCATTCATGATGTAAACAACCTTCGATTGTAGGATGTGTTGTTCTTTACGAGGCTTAAGTCATCAGTATCGTGCTTGTGTTTGTCATCGGTATCAGGAGCGGGTGCAACCTACATCAACGCCCGCCTGCCAAAGTTCGTTGCATGTTGTCTCCTGTATGTAAGAAGCCCCGCCTATCTCGAAGGGGAGGTGGAGGGGGTGTACCGTGGCTGTCTGCAAGTTTGCTTGGTGTTTTTTGTGTTAGTGGGTGACGCGTACGCCATGAAGTCAGATTTAGTTCGTGAGTGATTCATCTTTTGTTGAATCATGGGGCACGGGTTGGCAAGTAGTTCTTGCGGTGCCACGATGTGCTCGGCGCCATGCACTGATGCTCTGCGCGAAGTCTTTTGGCTTGTTGCGTCGTAAAAGTACAGTACGTGTCCGTCCAAAAATGGCTCGGAGTTTTGCAGCCAAAAGAAGCGAGTGATAGACCCGCTGTAGGAAAGGCTAGTGTATCTACTTCTAGTAAAGCCTTTTTCGCGGTGGGTTTGTTGGGGCTTGCGCACCAGTGTAGACATCAGTGTAAACATCCAAATACGGCCATCAAGATCACCAGTTGTTGACGTGGCAGGCACATCGATAGCTGTTGAGGGATGTTTTAGTTGCGGTTGAACGGAACTAGTGTACAATAGTGAGGGGCTGAACGGAACGAGGTGTGCCTGTAACGTGTTCAGTTGAAACGGTTCGCCGAGCCTGAAACCTTATTATTTTTCAATTGAAAAAACACAGGGTGTGTCTTTGTGCGCTTGCTGTGCTGATCGCACCGCGGACACGGTTACTGAAGCCGTCAATCTCTCGCTCCTTGCGAGGCTCGGGAGATTCACTTTTGATAAGGCCCACGATAGCACTGTTTTCCTCTGACTGCTCCTGAGCGAGGGACACTTTCACACTCACGATCGGTGTCAACTCACCTCTGGGAGGGGAGGGGGGGGAAGGGAACCTTTGGACTTTCGGAGAAATGGCGGTGCGGGAGTAGGCGAGCTGTCTTCGAACGAACCGTTTGATACCCCCTTTTGTAGTACAACATTACACCTTCTCGAACTGGAGCCAGCTGTGCCGGGCCTTCCTCCCAGCTGTATGCAATACGACAATAGACCGGTTACACTGTGACTGACGCCCTGGCAAACCGTATCCAAAAACAACTCCGGGGGAAACTCGAATTGAGGACGGTGGGCTTCGTTACGACGCCGAAAAAATGTTCACGAACTTTTTGGCCGTAGGGGTCGGACATCTGACAGCATATCATGTATGTATGTTCCGTTCGCATTTTGTGTCCGGAAAGGAAAAGGGTCAAGTCTGTCGTGTTTGTGACTATCATGAGCATGGATTGCCCCAAATTAATACTCGTGTTGCATACGTGCCGATCAATGATCATCCCAGTACGTTGCGGCCACAAGCGGGGAGGCGGGCTTACTACATATGTTATGCAGTCGAGGGTGTTCTTTCAGCTGAGTGGAGTAAGAAGATGCTAACGCCAATAAGTTTAATATCAGAGAAATAAGACTATCCATCATCGGGAAAAAGGCGTTCAATGCAAGGGTTTACTCGGCAATTTTTCCGCCGCTACGTTACCGCCAAGGTGGGCGGTCCCGGCAATCCCCCATTTTTTGTTTTACCGCCTCTGCCAAAAGCGTTACCGCCGGAAAACGCGTTACCGCCTACCGCCAAAACAATTACCGCCGTATGGCGTTAACGCCGAAAAATTACCGCCAAAATTCTGCTTTACCGCCTCCGCCAAAGTCCTTACCGCCAAAACACGCGTTTCCGCCTACCGCCCAAACAAATACCCCCATACCCCAATACCGCCGAAAATCACCCTATTACGTTACCGCCGAGCGATTAGCCGAGTGAGTAGAGGTCTAGACTAGCCTCGACTGCTTTACAACCAGTGTGAATCAGGAGTTCGAGTCCACGTGTGGACGTAGTCTACTTTTTCCGGCCATTTCTTTTTCATGGAAGTATCTGTTCTGTCGTTCGAGTTCGTTTTCGGGAGAACCATTGGACATGTTGAGTGGACAGGGAGACGAGGAGGCGCGCACATGTTCTTCCGTCGAATTGACTCTAAAAGTGGTGAAAACGACAAAACAAACCATGGAAGTACATGATCAATCTTTGGCAAAGTGGTTTGCCGTCTGTTCCGGCGCGGTAACTTACCACCGCGATTGCCGCCTTGTTTGGTGTCGTTTGAAGTTGTGGCCGTAGGCAATGACAATCATTACCGCCGTGAAATCACCGCCGTGGTGGGCGGTCCCGGGAATCCGCCGTTTTACCGCCATTTTTTCGTTTTACCGCCTCGGCCAAACTCATTACCGCCGAAAAAAGCGTTACTGCCTACCACTAAGATCAGTACCGCCTTATTGCGTTATCGCCGAAAATCGTATTACCACCTACCGCGAAAACAGTTACCGCCGTATGGCAATACCGCCGAAAATTACCCCCAAAATTTTGTTTTATCGCCTCCGGCAAAGTCGTTACCGCCGACAAACGCAATATTTCCGCCCATCGCCAAAACAAGTACCGCCAAATGGCATCACCGCCGAAACCTGTCCGCCTGAACAACCGTTACCGAGTAAACAACTGGTTGATTGTAGCCACACGAAGCAGCCCGTGTCAAGCCTACCGTATGTCAATGCAGTCAGATTTTCATATTTTCCTGTTTGAAATGCACCGTTCGGAAGGCCAAAGGCCGCCATCGAGGCTCGAGGCTCGGTTGTTGAACGCACATGTCATGGACGTTCTGCTTGCACATACGCACGACAGGGCTCTGAGCAACAATCACTACCTACCGCCAATCACACGGCGCTCCTTTCGCGCCGCCAAGTTCTCCCCCCTTTTCGACAAGTGCCGTACGCCAAACCCCTCACGGAAACAACGACCAGCCAAATTGTGCGAGAAAAAGTGGGACGACCGGCGACGGTAAGGGCTGGCTGTTGTTCGGGAAAACTATTGTAGAACGGGGGGAGGACCCGACCCCGGCCATTCGGAATAGCACCGGCTACACAGGCCGACCCCAAGCGTATCGGACGTCTTGCAACGGGTCTGCACCCGCCAACAGCGCCCCAGGATCATTTCGCCGCCCAGCGAGAACGGATTATCGTTGTCTAAAAGAAGCGTTTCACGGTGCGCAGCACCGGGACCAAGATGAGGCTGTGTAGCGGACTGCGGGTTGTAAACTAAGCGGCCAAGAGCTGCTGGCGAACGTGAAGCGAGCAACGGCGGAGGGAGGGCAGGGAAAGAGAGGGCAAGCTTGCACATAGCAAGGGCGGGTGATTTACCACCAGTAAACGCTTACAGTCAACAATCCCAATGACAAATGTCATCATCTTGTAACTCGCTTCACTCAGCGTGGCGGCGAAAGCCGCCAACACATCGGACATATGCATCACTCCCCGGGTGGTATTAGGATTAGCATGAGGAATATTTGATTTCGGTGCGGTAGTCCACGTATTTGTAGTCTGTGAGAGAGGCGACCATACCCACTGCATTTAACACATACCCATATGTCAGTGATGAAACCCCAACCACACGCCTCTACCGGCGGCCACGTCAGGAGGCAATGATGAGATAATGTTCTCCCGTGCCCTTCTCACATTGAAAGACATGCCATCAGTCTACACAACAAGGTAAATATGTTCTCCCGCGCCGCACATGCCCCCACGCACCACACACAAAAAATATGTTGACGAAAATATGCACACCCCGAGACGCGCTTGCTCCGCAACCACGTGAGGGTGCTAGAATACAACACGCTACAAACCGAGTTCCCCTAAATCTTCCGTCTACAACTTCCCAACATAGCATACAGATAGATACACAAGATGGCTACCAAACTGCCTTGTTGAGCCTGTTACCCACAGGGGAGTTATGTTGTATGCTGTCTGGGAAACCGTAGACATGCAGGTAGCCTTTCGCTCACGCTATGGATTCATTGCTAATCTATCTTAGACTTGTTTCTATAGGAAGAGATGGATTTGTTGTGTGATATTAAGAAAAAAAAACGCAGCATTTCATCTCCTTTCCAGGTAGACTAGCTTTCTCTGATGCTGAATTCATTGCTAATCTACGTCTATCTCAAGACCCTTGGAGATTGATACCCTGGATCATTTTTCAAAAAAAAAAAAAGAGTCTAGGCCAGTATAACAATGAATCGTATGCTCCTTGTACTGCTGTCGTGTTGCCTTGGCAAGCACTGCTGTGTTTTGCTGACACAGTCTCCCGAGCAGCACACAGCAACATGTCCCTTGCTGGAACTGGCTTAACAATCACGTTTTTCTTTTCTCCCCCCCGTTCAAATCAAGTAAAACACTTGCTGAAGCGAGTGTACGCGTCACATAAAGTGAGTTGCTAATGCTCCACAAAAGAACACCCCTCCCAACACCCTGAAGACTGCTGTAGCTTCCTTCAGACGCGTGCACACGCTTGCGTTGTCGTATGCACACGTAGGTCAAGGTTCAAATGTTTCTTCATTCTTGACTCCTTGCAGTTACCACAATTATATACTTTTTTTTTGTCCAAAGCATAATATGCTGAGTCTTGCGAAAGCCCGGCAGAGTGTTGAGCACCTCAAGAGATATAATGTTTGGCTTCCAATAGAAGCCCTGCGCTTGATACCTGATCCCAGCACACCGACAAACAGCAACTCGAGAACCAGATAACCAGTAGACTTATCTTGGAGCACGCCTAAGCTGTTTCGACGCACCTGAGCGCATGTGTCATTCGACGATGCAGGCAAATCGGCCACAGCAAAAGAAGACGGCAACACGTACGCATACGTACACTATGATACGAACACGAAAGAAAGGGATGCTGCTGCTGTCTCACCTCTTTCGGCCGTTGCCTTTTTTCCCGACAAATTCAAATTTCTTCCGGGATGTTTCGGGCTTGGAACCTCGGAAGGAGGAACGCCAAAAAACGATCGTGCGGCAGGTTTTCTTTGGTGGGCTGGGTGGTGTTGAGTAAACACCAGGTTGGTTTATCAGGGGGCGTCTCGCTCGCGGGTGCGTGTGAGCGATGCGCCTCTTGACTTGTTGAAGCAGGGCAGGATGATGGATTAGCTTTAGCCGCCGAAACCGTAGAGGGTGCGGCCCTGGCGCTTGAGGGCGTACACCACGTCCATGGCCGTAACCGTCTTCCGGCGGGCGTGCTCGGTGTAGGTGACCGAGTCACGGATGACGTTCTCGAGGAACACCTTGAGCACGCCGCGGGTCTCCTCGTAGATGAGTCCCGAGATACGCTTCACACCGCCACGGCGTGCCAGGCGGCGGATGGCGGGCTTGGTGATACCCTGGATGTTGNGTTTTCTTTGGTGGGCTGGGTGGTGTTGAGTAAACACCAGGTTGGTTTATCAGGGGGCGTCTCGCTCGCGGGTGCGTGTGAGCGATGCGCCTCTTGACTTGTTGAAGCAGGGCAGGATGATGGATTAGCTTTAGCCGCCGAAACCGTAGAGGGTGCGGCCCTGGCGCTTGAGGGCGTACACCACGTCCATGGCCGTAACCGTCTTCCGGCGGGCGTGCTCGGTGTAGGTGACCGAGTCACGGATGACGTTCTCGAGGAACACCTTGAGCACGCCGCGGGTCTCCTCGTAGATGAGTCCCGAGATACGCTTCACACCGCCACGGCGTGCCAGGCGGCGGATGGCGGGCTTGGTGATACCCTGGATGTTGTCGCGGAGTACCTTGCGGTGGCGCTTGGCACCGCCCTTGCCCAGACCCTTACCGCCCTTTCCGCGTCCAGACATGTTTGCTTGATGAGAATGATGAGAGAGAGTTGGTTGTATGTTGTGATGTGGTGTGGGTGGGAGGAACAGCGTAATATGGTCCTGCGACGTCCGGGCAATTCATAGCGCGAACAGAAACTAATTGCCACACACTGATTGGCGGAGGGTTTCTACTTATTGCAAACGGCGTTTCTATTGCCCGCGGTCGGTGGTGCTTCCGTCGGTCGCTGTCGGCAGATATCATATTTGAGGCGAATACGGGGTCGTACCGACGCCACGAGTTATTGCCCTGACTGGTCTCCTATCCCTTGTTCTGCTCTCCTATTCTTCTACAGGGACACCATGGTGAGCTCTCCCGCTGACAGTTTGTTTCGAATGGCTCGTTGCGCTGCTGTTCCGACTTCTTTCGTGTTCGGTTGGCCGCCATTTTTTTCAGATGGAAGAGGGAGCACCTCTCTCGTTTTTTTGGCCTGCTGCTGTCTCTCTCCCCTCTCGATAGATGTGCGTCCGGGCGCGGGCGGTTTAGTCACTTGTTGATTTTGAAGCCGCTGTGTCGCGGATGCCGCTACAACTTCACCGGAAGCTTTATTGATCCTGTGCAATCATGTTGTGCCTGTTGTGCTGGTGGCGTCCTCGAGTTGCGGCGGCGGCGCCTGATGCGGAAAACGCAGCCGTTATCTCACCTTGCCTCCATTTGGACATTTCAAAAAATGTCATCAACAGAGACTCAAAGGCCGCTAACGATGTTTTCTTTCGTGCCTAGATTCCCCGTGGTTTGCCATCGCACGGTCTGGATTGCCTGCCCAACTGCCGACTAAATACTGTCGAGCATACTTCTGATCGCTGATCAAGTGCCAGACGTTGTGTTCGTTCTACAGCGGAGTGTACACGACTCTTGCTGATCTTGCTCCCTCTCTCGCTTGCTACCACCAACAGACAAGTGTGAATGAATTTATCTTCTCTCGATACATGTAGCGCTCTCGAGACCTGATCGCGATCTGTTCCGATTCGCCGTGAGCAACAGCAGAGCACGCAGGTCAAAATAGCCACCTATACTCTTGCTGCAGTCATCATTGCTCTTCCTAGCATAATGCATGACACCAGTCTGACCTCCTCTTCTACCCCGTACGTGCATCCATGGTCCCGCGGCTGGCAGTCAGGAAAAGGCGGCAAGGGAGGCAAGGGTGGAAAGGGAGGCAAGGCGCCAACGTCAAAGAAGGCACCCCAGTCGCGGTCTTCGAAGGCCGGCCTCCAGTTCCCTGTGGGGCGTATCCACAGATTCCTCAAGTCGCGGGTGCACTCCCACCAGCGCGTGGGAGCTACGTCGGCAGTCTACACGGCGGCGATCCTCGAGTACTTGACGGCGGAGGTGCTGGAGTTGGCCGGTAACGCGTGCAAGGACCTCAAGGTGAAGCGTATTACGCCGCGCCACTTGCAGCTCGCGATCCGCGGTGACGAGGAGCTGGACACTCTCATCAAGGCCACCATCGCGGGCGGCGGTGTCATCCCGCACATCCACAAGTCGCTGGTCAACAAGACCACCAAGAAGAGGATCTAGACAAGAGGAGGAGCCAAACTACACGGGAGAGGAACGGCAGCAGCAGCAGCAGCTTCTTCTGTCTGCCGCCTTCGCCGGAGGCATCAGCATGTGGCACGTTTGAACATCGCAGCAGTGCAGTGTGTGTGTGTGTGTGTGTGTTTCTCGTCGTCGTCGTCGCGGCTGTCTCTCTCGCTGTACAGTAGAGTTTTCGCTCGTTTTGTTGGCTCAATTCGCTCCCTTTTTTCTGTTTGCTTTTTCTTGTCTTGTTTTGCCGAGCCGCGCGGCACGTAGTAGGGCGGGCAGAGAGCGGAGCTTGGCCCCTCGTTTGCGGCGCGCTCCTGCGGAATGGATGGATTTAGATCAAAAGAGGCTACGCTACGACGCGCTTTGCATGTATGTACGGCCGCTTTCTCTCCTATTTCTTACATTTATGCCGTGTCGTGGGATCGGGATTGGGGCCCTCCTTGGTGTGTACAGTTCTCTCTAGGTTGTGTTTAGGTAACCGGCTGCCGAGCGGCGTATTTTTCGGCCCCCGCGTCATGTTTTGAGGGCGAAAGAGTTAAGTATTATTGGCGGCAGACTTGCGCGCGTTATGTCTTACCGTGCTTTTTTGGCGTTCGTTGTGTTTTCCTCGCTACAGGTAGACAAGACAACAGACGACCCTCTGCTGCTTTTTCCTCTCGTCGGGAAATTGCAGTCGTTGAAAAGTAGCGAGTGTTTTCTTTTTTTGAAACAACTGGCAACGGCTGGGTGCTTTCTGTGCCCCGCTTACTGCTCTCTCTCTTTCTTTTTCTTTTTTTTGTTTCAGAAAAGGTTCTGACGTTACAAAATAAAAGCCCCGACCTTTTGTCGGCGTTTGGCCATGTAGGGAGAGTGCGCGAGGGTTTGGTTAGAATGGGCACTATGCTGCTCGCTACTTTGTGCGTAGACTGAAGATATGGAGATGATATGATGACACGATAACCGCGTTTGTTTTGTATCGTTCATGTACTCTGTACGCGTAGCAAGGACCGGAGGCGGGCAGATAATAGACGGGAGGGCGAACCATCACCGCTCTTTTTTTTATTTAGCCCTGTAGGTGGAGAAAGAACGAAGAACACTTGTCACATAATAAACGATAAATTCAAAAAGAATTAAAGAATGAACAACACCATTGATTTCTTTGCCGATGACCACTGGTTCGGTTTTCCAAGCTGGACGATGAGTCCCTCCAGGGAGCTCGCGACCGCGGGTAAGCCTCACGGCGCCGATATGCAGAGCCCCGCAACGTTTTTTGCCGTTTTCTTTTTAGGCATGCATGGGCATGCAAACGGCTCAATCGAGTTGTACAATATGCATCACAAACGGGCATCATGAACCAGAGCGCAGTCGCCTTTTCGTCGACGCGGCGGACTCGATGCGCTATTTTTGAAGCGCATCGGCTGATACCCATTAAATCTCATTCCACCTCTGAAAATGGTGCATCATTTCGTACGTTTCGCATGATGAGCCCGAGGCATCGAATCATTCCCGTCAAGGGGGAGGCCGTTTGAGCCAATGTTGTATGCAAGTGATGGGATTTGTGAACGACGTCCCCAGCACGCGCCGCGCGTTTTTGTGCGAAGGCCGTGCCTTGCACAGCACAAGACACATAATAATACGTATCATGATTGACCCCCCTCTCGCTTTCTTCTCGTAGACCTCAGTCGCTGGAATTTGCCACAAACAAGCAGTGTTGCGACCGCGCAAGATCCACAAACGAATAATGATGGCTGAGTGTTAAACGACACCAGATCTTTGTTCAAACTCGTCTGCACGCACGCACGCGGTTTGATGCTCGATGTCTTGTATGCACACATCTTCCCATCGAGACGATACCGGGGCAGTCAGCCAACAATCAATCAACAATGTCAGATCTGTCGGTACAAAGAACAGACAAGACAGGTGAGCAGGGGAAGAGACAAGCTTTCACTTCATTTCCACTGACCATGCAGGTCAACCGCTCTTTTCGCCAAAGAAGCCCGGCCTTGAAACATGTCGAGAAACACGTTCCACATAAAGTCACTCCCCCATGCTTGGTACTCTCTCCCGTCCCACGCGCGCAGCCAAGCTGCACCCACACGAGAACCCTCCCTTCGTCATCTCATCTCATCTCCGGCTGGTTTAAACATCCCCGTAGTCTCATGCGGTACTCTCTGTTTCATTTCCAAGAGAAGCACGGAAAGAAACAAGGGCCTCCCTCTCTGTCCAAAAGTTTCACCGATTCTCGTGCGTAGACTAGGTCAACTAGCCGCTTCATCAAAAGACACACGCCGGTTTTCAACTTCTCATTTTCTCTCTTGCCACTCGCTCCCACCCTTCCCCCCTCCTTCCGTCGGACCGTACCGTGCCGTATGGTACATAAAATCACCATAAACACCCTCTTCCTTGCCTCTTTTGTTTCCCATCCACCCCCCTCACAAACACACCCGCATGCAACCACATGTTTCTTCTTGAAGCAACTCATTTTCCTGCACTTTCTCCCTCCTGCCATCCCCTCTCCCTCCTGTCATTCCCTCTTCCTCCTGTCATCCCTTGAGCCCCTCCTTTTCTTTTCTTTTCTTTTCGTGACTGACTGGTGATTTCTTGTAGAATTCGATGCTTTGACAGCAGTCCACATACTATGCATGCACGCCATCGAACCCTGCCAAAAAAAACAAGAACAACCGCACAAACCCGGCCTCCTGTGCATATTATAATCCAAAACGATTTTAGAAGACAGCTATCTAGCGGTGGAGAACAAGATACTCGAAAAAAAGAGGGAGTGTTCGCATGGACTCCACCACCCCCGCCCCTTGAGCAGAAATTGAAATTGAGGAAATAAGAAAAGGCACCCAAGACCCCGAAAAATGAAATACAGGAGGAGCGGCGATGAACACGAGGGCTTGCGCGGTTACAGTCAGAAACACGCGCGCACCATATCAGGACACGCATGAACATACACTACACGTATTCTACACGTACACTTCCCCAAAAATTTTGCTTGCGTAGCATGAAAATGCGTACATTTACTCACGCCCATCTTGTTTCCCTTCCCTCCCCGCCCCGAGCCTTCGGGAACATCATAACTCCTCTAGATATATAACATCAGATCATTGTTTACTGTATGGCAAGCACGCATGAATGCATACTGTACTTGAGACAAGGACCAAAGAGAAACAGACACGAAACGACCACTTACTGGGTCAAACGACATCCTTCATGAGATGAGAAAATAAGCCGTATATCGTACTGCGTGCGTGCGATGCAGTGTGCCTAGTGACGCCGCCGCCTGGTGTAAGACAAGAGTCAGTCACATGACGCCACGCACATAGCATAGACAGGACAAGACACGACAAGACAGGACAAACACAGAGAGATGGATAGATGCATGTTTGCGATTTCCCCTCTTTTGTTTGTAACTGAAACAACTTGTTAAATTCCCTGTACCATCTTTGAATTAATTTAACACCCAAGAGACCGAGAGGAGAGGCCCCCTTCCCTTTCCTCCCAATCTATCTACAGTCAGTCTTGCGTACCGCACCACCGCTCCCGCACGCATTCAACACGCAACCTGCCCAAAAGCGCGCTCCCTCCCGCCTCCCACCAACTACAACACGTCCCTGCGCCTGGCCAAGTCTTCTGCAGCCCCTTTCTCGAGGAACCGGCGCCTGCACTCCTCCGTAGACCACGGAGGCCAAACAAGGCCGCCCTGTGCGTCCACCATTTCGATCCCGTCGACAGCAACGTGGACCGCCCGGTCGACCACCCTCGACACCACCTCGTGCACCATGTAACCGTTGTAGATCCGTTCCTCGAGGGCGTGCATGTACTCCTGCGGCGTGCTCGGAATCTTGAAGCGGCCCGCGTCTTCCTCCTCCTCCTCCTCCTCCTCCTCCTCCTCGCTATCTTCTGCAGCCTCGGCCTCCGCCGCCGCAGCAGCCGCAGCGGCAGCAGCAGCCGCTTCAGCGTACCCGGCGTCCTCTTCCACCGTCAGCCCGCCCTCATCGGCCAGCCGCGCGCGACGCATCAGAACCCGGTACTCGATGGTCGGCGTGGCAGACCCGGTGTTCCACACGTCGGACGCCGTCTTCGCGGACGGGAGGTGTCGGACTCTCATCCAGAGGCCCCCCAAGGCCGGCAAGTACCGGAACTCGTCCTCGAGGATGGCGCCCACCTGGCGCAGGACCGTCCTCTTCTGCTTGAGGTTGTCCACCCAGCGGAGCCCCTCGTCGCCGCCCCTCGCGTGCTCATCGATGTGTCCGTCCAGGTTCTGCACGTGCCCCCTGAGCCGCCTCATGGAGTTCACGCCGACGGCCCCCCCGCAGGCGGCGGAGAATCCGTCCATGTTTTTTGCCTCCGGGGGAGCAGCTATCCTGACCTTCACTCCCAGGGCCTCTATGGTCATGCCCGAGGGGCTCTGCGTGAGGTCGATGTGTGGGATCGCCTTCCCTCCCACCGCATCCTTGATGACGGCCGTCACCATCACCAGACCACCGTCCCACCGCATCTTCACCAGGCGCGGGTCGCTGCAGACGGCTCGCTCCAGCTTCGCCCCGGACGTCTTGCCGTCGTTCGCCAGGAGAGGCTTGGAGCAGGACAGCTTCACGCGCCGCACCCGGTTGGACACGGCGGGCTTGACGGGGTCGCCGCCGCCGCCGCCGCCGCCGCCGCCGCCGCCCGCCGCGGGGGGCTCCGGCGTGGAAGAAGGAGAAGAAGCCTTCCGCTTCGTCCCGCCGCCGACAATCGAGCCCTCCCCGCGACCAGAAGAACGCTCGGTCTCGCCGTCGACGTCCATGGGCTGGGCCTCGGAGACCTTCGCTGCCGCTGCCGCCACCAGCTTCTCCTCCTTCGAGTCTGCGACCGCCGCAGCTTCCGCCAGAGCCGGCGGGAGCGGGGGCGGGGCGCGCTGCTTTCCCGCCGTCTTCCGCTTGAGATGGAACTTGAGCCCCCCATCTCCGACCGCCGGCTTGCCTCGCCTCACCGACGATGCCGCGGAACCTCCGCCGCCTCCACCGTCGTGGCTGCGACCGCCGCCATCCTTCGCCGCCACCGCAGCCCACTGGCCTCGCGGCTTCTTCAACACGGGCTCTGCGCAAGAGGGGTCCGGCGTGTGGGCCACGATGGCGACCGCTTGGGGAGACTTGTCACCCTGCTGCTCCGCAGACTTCCTTCTGGGCTCCCCCCAGTGCCTGCCGACCCTCCCGCCGTCGCTGCCGTCGCCGCCACGGCCGCCGCCGCTGGATCCATTGGACGGGGCCGCGGGCGCGAGCCGGGTCGCATCCCGCCGCTGCCTCTCCTTCAGCCACGCCTCCTTACGGATGTAGCGCTTGTGGGTGCGCTCCATGGCGGCCTTGATGCTCTTCCGGTGGGTGTAGTTCATGGTCCACATGGCCTCGATCATGTCGTCCCTCTCCTGCTCGGCCTGCTTCTTGAGGCGGAGCTGCTCGTCGTCCTCGGCCTTGCGCTGCTTGCTTTCCCGCCTTAGCGTCTCTTCACGCTCCACCGGGTCTCTGTCCTCCTCCGCCTCCTCTTCCTCCACACGCTGGAGCTCCGCCTGCTGATGCACGATGCGGTTTTTCTGTCCGGGGGGGGGAAGGCGGAGGGGGATGGATGGGGGGTCAGATGAAGAACACCGTTATCGGTTTGCCGGGCAGAACTGCGGCACCGCCGTGATCACCTTCATCACCATGATCATCATCATGATCATCAGCGCGACAAACGTGGTTGGGTGGGGTTTGCATCGTCGTGATTGGCGTACATAGCATCAACGTTCGTATCCCGACCTGGATACTCAAAACACCACCTGCGAAGTGCGTCGGGACTAAAACGTAAGAAGCTGTGCTACAATACATGGGAAAACCAAAGCAGGACCATGCAAGAAGTCCGTCTACGGAAGGGAACTACAACAGGTCCGTCACAGACGATTAACCACCCATCACCGTGTAAGCGGTAGACAAAAACAACACAAAAGAAAGAGATGGGAAGCGAGTGAGATGCTGACCTGTACGGTCTCCTCGAAGAGCCTCTTGCGCTCCTCCTCTCTCTTGTGGTGGACCATGGCGATCATCTTGTTTCGGGCAATCTCCTCCACCACGTTGATGGTGTACGGCGAAGCCATCAACTTCTCCAGCTCCGCGGCCATGAGAAGGGCGGTGTTGTGCCACTTTGTTGCAATCGTCTGACGGGGGGGGGCGATTATTCGAAACCAAACGAATCGACGAGAGAAGAAACCGCTCATCAGACGTTTCACAGAGATCGAGAGAGGCCTACAAGCGCACATCAATCGATTGATCGGGGCGACTCTGCCGGAGGCCGAATAAAAACAAAAGCCGTGGCATGAATGAACGGCATTCCAAGTCAAAGTCCTTGCTCTTGCAAGCAGCAGCAGCAGCAGCAACAACAACCTTCGCTACCGCCGGCGTCTGCGTTCGCGCACGTATGTATCCGTAGTACAAGTATTTTAATTTTCGTTTTGAAGTGCCCCAGAATGACAAGGTGTGGTATTCAATTGAACATGCTGAAGTTTTCCACAGAGTGCGTGCGTCCCGCTGGAACGGTGATACGAGACAAGACATAACGGTGAAAGTGATGGTGATGGAAAGCAGGACCAGGAGAAACAAGCATTGCGACATCTTTGGATAGAGACTATTGCAACATCTAGAATAAGACGAACTAATTTGTCCTTGAACAATTTCTTGTTTTGGAAATTGTCAAGAGAAGAAACAAAATACCAACAACAAATTGACGAGAATGGCGAAAGAACTGTGTTGCACAAACAAGAAAACACACACACACAACACACGGCGAAAACAAGAAAAAAAAAAAAACACACACACACACACAAACACACGGCACAGTCGTAGCGCAGCAGTGTAGCGTACAGTTTTGATTGTGGCACCACACTCGCACTCTGACTCACCCGGTCAACCTCCTCCACCACCCTGTCCGGGTTGTTGTAGGCGATGGCGTTGGCGAAAATGAGGCGCATGTCGCTTATGAACTCTGAGTGGGTGAGGTACTCTCGTTCTTTCTCCTCCTCCTTCGTACCGCCGATCAGTTTCTCTACTCTGCTGAGGCTCATGGGACGGGGGCAGATCCCCAGGTAGTCCGGTATCAGCGTCAAGTCTACCTCGGGGCTGCGCAGATAGGATAGGGAAGGCGGCCGGGCAAAGGGGAACTTGTTACAGTTGCAGCAGTAGTTTTGCTTGCCGTGAGTCATTCGGCCAATGAGGAGGGTTTCCTTGAAAAGGGGTGACGGACCGCTCTGTTTCTGCGTTCCTATGCATACAGCAGATAGGCGGTTACTTTTCCTTGTGGTGTTGTTATAGTAGTGCGGGCTAACGTCAACGAGGCAGAATCGCGAAACGATACGCGTCTAAGACGACTCCATGCACTGTCTGTCCGCCTGTTTTACGTCGGGGGCAGAATGATGACAGGACATGCCGTCAAACCCTGGCACAACGCGCAGCAGCACCAGCAGCAAAACCACGCGACACACGGCAGCTCCAACAACAAAGCACACGTGCAGCAAAGCAACATCGCAGCAAAGAGTGGTGGCGACCGAGCGCGTCATAATATGCCAAGCTAAACTAACGAGAGCCAAGAGCCGAGGGTGGAAGTACAGTACGTACGTGAAGAAGAAGTGGCTGTCCTTCTTCATCATGCTCCTGAGAAGAGCGCAGGCGTGACTCCTTCCTTCGGTTAGCTTGGTTTTGGCCACGCTCGCTTCCCGAATGAGCCGCTCCCGTTTCTGTTCCCTCCATGTCAGCGGGCACGGTCTCATGTCCTGCGGTTGTTGTTTCGTATGGGAGGGTGAGTTGGAAACGGGGCGGCAACGGAGTTGATTTCGAGCAATACAGTAGTATCACGAAAGGCACGCTAATTTTGTCTCAAGAGCAACGAAGCCGTCATTGGATCGCCCCTCGAACAATACACCAAACGTCAAGCGACTGGCGAATAACAACGGGTCCGGTCCAAGCTATTCGGTGCTTGGGGGTGATTCCGTCACCTCTCTCTTTCTCCTTTACCTTCATCCCGGTGGGGCTGTTTCCACAGCAGAGTACTTGATCAATACACACGAGACAATCAAGGTGCTATCATCGCAGGGGGGGGGGGTGTACTCATAGTCGTGCATGCCGTAGTCGTTAGACCATCGGCCTCGCATCCCTACAAAGCCGGGACGGAGCACGCCGGGTTCTCACCGGACCAGGCTCTCACATCACCAAGCGCGAAGCACCGTGAGATATTCGGCGAGTCGCATGAAGGGTGCGCTGCATCCTGCTAAGGGTTTTCGGCATCTTGTGCTTACTTCCTTGCGTACGGATGACAGCTGCGTATGACTTAATTTATTTTCTGGTGCTTTCACTTCCAGAGACAGTTGTAAGCACTGTGTAACTGCCTCGAGGGTGCTTGACCATTTTAACACAACGTGGTGCGATCATCCCCCTTGCGCGGAGCGAGGGTTCTCCACCCCGCACAACATGATCTACTCGACCACCATTATGGTTACCGCCAAAAAAAAAAACGGAGGAAAAAAAAAAAAAGGTAACCTGGTTGCCGAGTTCACGAAGTGAATTGGCTTGTTTTACAACGTCGTTGCCAAGCGACGAAAACCCAATCCCGATGGCAAACACCGGGGGGGGCGGCTTGTTTTACAACGTCGTTGCCAAGCGACGAAAACCCAACCCCGATGGCAAACACCGGGGGGGGCGGCTTGTTTTACAACGTCGTTGCCAAGCGACGAAAACCCAACCCCGATGGCAAACACCGGGGGGGGCGGGTTGTTTTACAACGTCGTTGCCAAGCGACGAAAACCCAACCCCGATGGCAAACACCGGGGGGGGCGGGTTGTTTTACAACGTCGTTGCCAAGCGACGAAAACCCAACCCCGATGGCAAACACCGGGGGGGGCGGGTTGTTTTACAACGTCGTTGCCAAGCGACGAAAACCCAACCCCGATGGCAAACACCGGGGGGGGCGGGTTGTTTTACAACGTCGTTGCCAAGCGACGAAAACCCAACCCCGATGGCAAACACCGGGGGGGGCGGCTTGTTTTACAACGTCGTTGCCAAGCGACGAAAACCCAACCCCGATGGCAAACACCGGGGGGGGCGGGTTGTTTTACAACGTCGTTGCCAAGCGACGAAAACCCAACCCCGATGGCAAACACCGGGGGGGGCGGCTTGTTTTACAACGTCGTTGCCAAGCGACGAAAACCCAACCCCGATGGCAAACACCGGGGGGGGCGGCTTGTTTTACAACGTCGTTGCCAAGCGACGAAAACCCAACCCCGATGGCAAACACCGGGGGGGGCGGCTTGTTTTACAACGTCGTTGCCAAGCGACGAAAACCCAACCCCGATGGCAAACACCGGGGGGGGCGGCTTGTTTTACAACGTCGTTGCCAAGCGACGAAAACCCAACCCCGATGGCAAACACCGGGGGGGGCGGCTTGTTTTACAACGTCGTTGCCAAGCGACGAAAACCCAACCCCGATGGCAAACACCGGGGGGGGCGGCTTGTTTTACAACGTCGTTGCCAAGCGACGAAAACCCAACCCCGATGGCAAACACCGGGGGGGGCGGCTTGTTTTACAACGTCGTTGCCAAGCGACGAAAACCCAACCCCGATGGCAAACACCGGGGGGGGCGGCTTGTTTTACAACGTCGTTGCCAAGCGACGAAAACCCAACCCCGATGGCAAACACCGGGGGGGGCGGCTTGTTTTACAACGTCGTTGCCAAGCGACGAAAACCCAACCCCGATGGCAAACACCGGGGGGGGCGGCTTGTTTTACAACGTCGTTGCCAAGCGACGAAAACCCAACCCCGATGGCAAACACCGGGGGGGGCGGCTTGTTTTACAACGTCGTTGCCAAGCGACGAAAACCCAACCCCGATGGCAAACACCGGGGGGGGCGGCTTGTTTTACAACGTCGTTGCCAAGCGACGAAAACCCAACCCCGATGGCAAACACCGGGGGTGGGGGGGGGGGGGGGGGGGGGGGGGGCAACAATACACGCAACACTGCAGTACGTACATGTTGCACAACACGAGGCGCGAAAGCATCGAGTATTGAGTAGGAGGCAAAAAGAAGACCACCTCATGAGACAGACAGACAGACAGACCAGACAGACAGACAGACAGACAGACAGACAGACAGACAGACAGACAGACAGACAGACAGACAGACAGACAGACGGGGAAAATAAATAAACCGCATCCGGGGTGGGGGGGGACCCTCTCACCTCCGCCTCCCACTCCTCCTTCGTGGTCGGCAGGGGGTCCGGCGGTGGTGGCTCCTCTCCGTCCTTGCCCCCCCACTTCCAGAGCGGTAGCACTTCCAAGCAGTGCCAACGGAAAGTGCGTCGGACGTGCTTGCAGACCCTGACGACGTCGTTGGCGTACTCGACGCCCTGATAGCGCTCTTGGGTCCACCACACGATGCCGTTCGTGAAGGTGCGCATGGCCTTTTTTATACAAAAATTTCGGTGGCCCGACACACACGCGGAAGGGAAGGGGGTGGGTTGGATTCTGACTATGGTTTTCGATTGTCCTCTGTCCCTGCCTCTGCCTCCCTCTCTCTCTAAGGCTGTGATGAATCACGAGCATGGTACTTGCAGATCTTTGTATTGGCGAGGCAGGCACCCGAATGCCGACATGTGACAGAAGGTGATGGAATCGGAAGTAACGCCCCCGCTGGCACAAAACTTTCACAAGAACATACAACAATAACGCGCGGTGCAGTTATCATTGGCGAATCGGAGCACCTGTGTAGTCCATGTGAAGCAAGCTCACGACGCCTCTTCCAAGAACTTCACAGCCCAGACGAGACGTAGACACATCTCCATAACCATTTGGGTAACAAGCTCCCATTCCGGCCACCTTCTGCTACATGCATACTCCATGGATGAGTCAGGGAACGAAGCGTTGGACTCAGCAACAAAAGTAACACCCCAACAACCCAAGTAACCTCGTTGACGAAGTGCTGAGGGTTCTTGTACGGCCCGCCGCAATCCTTGGGGTGTTGCAGCCTCTTCTCCACCAGCTCCAGGTTCATGGGCTCTCCGACCAGAGTGCGGTACTCCTCCATCTCCTCATCGCCGAGCACGAACTTCTTGGTCAGGTTCATGTCTAGCTCCGGATATCTCAGCAAGAACTCGTCGTTCGTAAGCTGGTCCTTCTTACGCAGCCGCTTCATCACGATCTCCGCCTCCTTCACCCACTTCTGCTCCGTTCCCGGGCGCATCTCGGCCTCCGCGCCCCAACCGGGCCCCCACCCCGCCGGGGGCTTCTTGTCCTGCTCCCGGGGGCGGGGGGGGGGCACCGGCGCAG
>CACKRE030002592.1:40282-55674 GCA_902602495.3 Ectocarpus sp. CCAP 1310/34 | reverse complement strand
GGGGGGGGGGGGGGGGGGCACCGGCGCAGTAGCAGCAGTAGTCGCCGCCGCCGCAGGCGGTGTCTCCTCTTCCACGGCCGCAGCCGCTTCAGCTCTGGCCCTCTTACCCTTGCCGGCGGCGGCAGCCTTGCCTCCGCCGCTGGGAGTCTTGCCGCCCGGCGCCGGGCGTGCTGCCGCCGTCGCAGCCGGCGTCGCCGTCGCCGCCGCCGATTTCTGGGGTGCTCTGGGCTTGGGGGCCGGGGGGGCCTTCGGCTTCGGGGCCGTGGGCGGCGCCACCTTGACCTTGGGGATAGACGTGGCCGCCTTCGCCTTGGGAGCGGAGGGGTCCTTGGGCTTCGGAGCCGCCGTGGCCGGCTTGGGAGCGGCCGCGGGTTTCGCGGGCCCGGGAGCGGGGGCTGTTCTCACGGCGGGCGGCTTCAGCGGCGCCTTGCCGGGCTTGTGCGGGAGCTTGCCCAACCTGAGCGTCAGCTTGGGCGTTTCTTTCTCCGCCGCTCCCGTTCCCGACCCTGCGCTCCTACCGGCCCCCGAAGCCTCGCCGCCGCCGCCGTCGCTAGCCTTGTTCGGTGACGTCTTCGTCTTGCTCCCGCCTCCTTTCTTCTTAGGGCCGCGGGCCACCGCCGCCGCCGCCGCCGCCGCCGCCACCGCAGCGGCAGACACCTCGCCGGCTTCCGGGCTCCCCCCGGGCGGGGCGCTAGACTTGTTGGGCGCCGGTATCTTAATCGAAACCTTGGACGACTTTGGCGTCTTGCTCTCCACCGTCGCTCCGGCTGCGGCAGCGCCTCCCCCCCCTCCTCCTACCGCTAACGACGTATTCGGCGCGGGACGGAACGGGCTCGTCGATCGGCTTGGCGACGTTTTCGACCACGACACGGCGGACAACCCCCCGGCCGCACCACCACCACCGCCGCTGCTTCCGCCGCCGGCCTTGCTGGTCTTGGCACCGGCGGGAGCCTTCCTTTTCTTGGTGGACTTGGACCCCTTGGCAGGCGAGGTCGACCGAGGTTTCGTCGGCGTCACCGACCGCTGCTGCTGCGACGCCGCGCCCGGCGCCGGTGGTTGCGCTGGGGTAGAAGCAGCGGCGGTGGCGGCGGCGGCGGCGGCGGCGGCGGCAGCGGCAGCGACAGCGGCAGTGGCGGCAGCAGCGGCAGCGCCGGGAGACGGCCCAATCGCTGTCGCCTCGGGAATGGATGGCGGTGCCGCCGACGGAGCCACCTTTTGCTTCTTCGCCGGTGGTTTCCTGGGCCGCTTCCGCCCAGCAGGTGGATCCGGCGGGATGGGGAACCCGATGTCTTCCAGGAATTTCTGGACCCCCTTCGTGCTCCGCAGGGCAGCGGCGCTTACCTTGGGAGGATTCTTCGGGAAACGCATGAGCGGCACGCGGGCGGTCAGATTGAGAACCTTGCCGCGGAATCTCGGCTGAGGTACGGGGGCGGCGGTGGGTTTGGGCTTCTTGGGCTCTGCTGGCGCTGGCGCCGGCGCCGGCGCCGGTGCAGGGGCCGACGCCGGTGCTGACGGCTGCGCCGGCTCCGCCGGCTCCGCCGCCACCACCGCCTCATCTGCGGCTTGGTGTGCCTTCTCCATAGCCTCAACCTGCATCTGTTTCTCCTTCGCGTCTCTCGCCGCCGCCTCCGCCTCTTGGGCCATCGCGGCCGCCCTCGCCACCGCCTCCGCCGCGGCTTTGGCGGCCTCCGCCTTCTTCTTGCGCCTCCGCTCCGCATCCGCCTTCTTCTTCCTCTCCAACTCAAGCTCCTCCTTCCTCCGCGCCTCTGCCTGCTGCTTGAGCTTGCGTTCCTTCTCCTCCTTCTCCCTCGCGGATCTGGCCGCCTCTTTCTCCTTGTTCCTAATGGCTTCCTTCGTGAACGGAATGACGAAAGGCGGGGGGGTTGGCTTCCGGGGCTGCGACTGCGGCGGCTGCGGCTGCTGCGATTGCGGCGGCGGCGGCGGCGACAATGACGCCGGGCGTTCCTGCGGCATCGGAGCTGCTGCTGCTACTGGCTGCTGCTGCTGGGTAGGCAGCAGCGGCGGCAGCGGTTGCGGTGGTGGCGAGGGCGACTGGGAAGCTTCGGTTTGCATCATGAACACCTTCTCGCAAAAAACCCTGAGAATGATTCTCTTCTCGTACTCGGCCACGGTTTTGAGAGCCTGCGGAGAGGGTACACAAGCGCCATCCGCGCGCCAAGCAGCGCAAAAGGGCAGAAGGGACGCGGTTAGCACCCTCTGTTGGTCGGTCCAGGGGGACAAAGACAGCGTGGACCGTCTGTACTCACCCAAGACGAACTCGATTAGGGTGTCGATACCTAAATTTACCACCTCCTCTAGGTCCTCCTTGCCTCTATGGCAGCCAACCATGCTGAATGTCAAGGCCGCCTTGACACCCTATTATGGGAGCAAGCGCCTTCGCCTACAACAACGAACGCAACGCGGGCAGACAGCAGCAGCCCCGTCTTCGCAAGCACCGTTTCGATGGCGACCGCTACAACAGCACGCACACACAAATTCCGAATCTCGACCCAACCTCCCGGTGCAGCGGTGAGTGCGCACGACGCCTCCCCCAGTAGAGTGCGCACGTTTCACTGAGGCTGGGCGGACAGATCACAGGACAGATTACAGCGCCCAAAACGCAAGAAATACCTTAGCCGCCTCGTAAATGAGAATGTTCTTGTGAGCTCCTCCTTGCTGGTAGTAACGGATGGCGTTGTCGTACACCAGAGTGAGGTCTCTGAAGAGACACTCTACCGTCGGGTAGCGGTTGTTCTTGAGCTTTTTGACGACCGTGTTCACGTCCATCTTGGTGGAGACGATACCCTCGTAGTCAGTGGCCTGTCACGTAGGTTTAGGGTTATAGGGATAAGGTTATGGTTAAGGTTGCCTGTCAGAGAAGGTGCACGCGACACATTAAGGCTTCAAAGGTTTCCCGGTGACTCCGACAAAAAAAATATTCTCAGTGGCGCCAAAGACACCTACCATGCACAGCCACCCATGCAAACTGTAAACTAACGCTGCTGCCATACTGGCAGTGCTGGAGACATACCCCGTACACGCAATGACGTCTTTCACGAGGAAACGGCGTCAAGCGGTAGGCAATTCCGCGGTACGGGACGGGGACGAGCAAGGCCGTGTGCGAGGATGAAAAGCGCGGTGGTGCCCGTGATCACAGACATCAACAAGATAAGTAGCAGCAGGGTTATATCGGAGCCCTATCAGCGGCGGGTGACATGCTCGCTCCCGTGTAGGCGAAAAGCGCCAGGAGGGTAGGTAGCCGTTGCCAGGCACGCACCACCGTAAAAGAAAGAAAAGAAGAAGCCGCCTGGCTCTCGACATGATAGAACCAAACCCGCTCAATCCGATCCGTACACCCTCTCCTCTCCTCTCACCACACTGGTGTTGACGGGCAGGTCGAAGAGATGGGAACTCGCACAACTCGTCGGGAGCTTGTACTCCTGAATCTCCTTCACTTTCTTGAGGCATCTGGAGCACCAAGGAACAACGGCCAGCGCGCATGCGTGAGAGACACACGACCACCATGCGCTCGCTGTGCCTTCGTAATCGCGGAGGGAAAAAGCAATCCCGGCTTGCTCGTCATCTCCGCCCGACAAAACATATGAGCGGCGTACCTATCGATCAGGTGCAAGGCTCGTTTTCGAGCCAAGCGACCAACATACTGTACAATAATCTACGTATACGTGAATCCTCCGGAGTGTGCTCATGAGGGTACCATCAAGGGGTGATGCGTTGCAAGATGACTAACAAAAGCGGGCAGCAGGACCAGCCCCCGCAGCTGGCAGCTGGCTGTCACCCGTCAGTTGGTTGTGACGTTTCCTAGCCCCAACAGCTCACACAGCTGACGGTCTAATGGCCTAATGGTCTAATGGTCCAATGGTCTAATGCTCCAAGAGCCCAGCGAACCTCACCGAACCAAAATTTACATGGATAAGTTGGTCACCGTACAACACCATATGTTCATTGGCAATCTATCACGGGCTCTTATCTGTGCAAGAGATAGATTTGGGGTGTTCTTTGTCGAGACAAAAAAAAAAACTGAATGTGTTTACTGTTTACTGAGCATTTACCGATCCTTGATCGCCCCGACCAGCTCCTTAGCCTTGGCCTTGCCCTCCTTACTAGCGGCCACGAGACCCAACGCCTGCGCTTGAGCTTGCGACAGGGGGAATTCACTCGCCGTCAAGTGGCTGCCAGGGGTGGCGGCGGCGCCGCCTCCAGAGCCAGCGGCCTCCACCTGCCTGCCCCCCCCCTGTGAAGGCCTCGGCTTCAGCACCCCAGTGGCTGCCGCTCCCGTGATCGCCACCGGCGGACGCCCGGCATTGGCACTGGCCCTCGCTTTCATCATCCCGGGGTTGACAATGGTCTTGTCCGTACGGTTCAACAGCGGCCGCTCACCCATCCCGCCGCCGAGTGACGGCTTCCTTGTCCCGTCTGACTTCCTACCGCTGCCGCCCGAGGGGGACGAAGTCCTGCTGGTCGACTTCTTGGAGGGTGTCGCCGAGACGCCGGCGCCGGTGCCGGTGCCCGGCGGCGTGGGAGTGCGGCGCGCCTCGCCCGCGGACACCGCCGCCGCTACCGCCGCCGCCGCCGCCGTCGCCCCCAACGACGAAGACACGTCCGGTGACGACCATCGCCGCCCTTCCTGTTTGATCTTGCTAGGCTTCTCTGCCGCCGTCGCGCCGGCCGTGGTGCTCTTGGCGGCGGCGGCGGGGAAAGCCGGGAGTTCGAGAGACGTGCTGGCGGAGCGTGGGGCGGGGGCGTTGGACGGGAAACTGGCCTTGCGATTGTTTCGGATTGGAGACGGCGACGTGGATGACGACAGCGGTGGTTTTGATTCCTTCGCCTGCTGCGGCAGCCGCTGCTGCTGCTGCTGTTGCTGCTGCTGTTGCTGCTGCTGGATGGGGGGTGCTGGTGTCGCCGCCTGCCACTCCGGCAGTAGGGCCTTTACACCCTGAATCAGTTATAAAGCGATGGACGGTAAAAGACGGAAAGGAGACATTGGGCCAGGTGATTCACTTTAAGGCGGTACTGCATTCCCAACACCTAACGTCCCTTGGAAGAGCTATCAATACATTTAATCCGGACCATGAACCTGTGTTTCGTTTATTTGTGCGATTGTCCGGAGTCTTGTTCGTACGGACTGCTGAGCGCAACGAATGTCGGTAAAAAATGTGTGTTGCAGGTATTGCTCGTGTCTTGTTTCTTGGGGGGAACACACGCGAACAACACGCACTGAATGTCAAAGGGTAGGGTAAGGGCAAGTAAGAAGGCTCACCGCTTCCAGGGCGTCTTGGACCGCCGCCGCGTTCGCAAGGGCCGCCTGAGTCGTGTCCGCGTCGAGCAAGACGCTGCTAGTGTAGTACCTGCAACCCACCCGCGTTGACACGGTATGGCATGCATACGGACGGTATGGCTCAAAATTAGAAAATCGTATTGTAATGAAGACCGACTCTCTTGACACTGCATCCTCAAGCAAACTTCATACCAGGAGTGTGAAGGAGTAAGAAGGAAACAACACCGGAGTGATGCTTTGCTGGTCGGGCTGTGAGATGGAAGGCTCAGTAGTGCCTTACAAAAGACAAGGACAAATGGCCAAGCGCGCGATAGGAGAAATACTACACAACGCTATTAATAGTAAGCAAGCACCCCGTGACACGAGGGCGCTCTCAACAACAACCGACAGCACCCAAAACAACCTCCCTCGACATCGACTCAGCGCAACAAAAACGGGGGCCGCCGGACGACAAAAAAGAAGTGGTCGAGCTCCCCTCCCCCCCTCTTCACGCACACGAGGCGTTGCCGGAGGAGGTAATACTGGCTGACATACACAATAGAGGGGCTTCTCGACGACTTCCGCGGAAACGCCCGCCACGAAACACGGAAAAACGTAATAGTAGCTCATGTACGGAAGCATCGCAGCTGGTGTAAGGGCCACGTGAAGGAAGTGACACGCTGGCAGTGTAGCTCTACCCCTTACTCCCCTCGAGCCTAACCTAACCTTACCCTTTACAGCTCTTGCATCCAACGTTTTGAAGGGTCCATGTTTCACCGTGTCCACGAGCGCGGAAGGTCAAATATGGGAGGACATCCCGGAGTTACTGCGCGTGTTTTCTCGACACACGGGACTAGAGAGTGCCTACCGCTACAGTCCTCCCAGCAGTTGTTACCTCTTGCAGTTCTCCACCATGAGCCGGAGGTCGGCGACCATGCCTCCCTCGTCCGAATACTCTCCGGTTAGAAGCTTGAAAACCACCTTAGACATGTACATCGGCTGTTTCACCTGCGACCGCACGCCAGTCCTCAATAGCGGTAGGCAATGACAAGAGGTTTACGTGACGCTTAAGAAGGAAGTGCCGCTATTCCAAATAGGGATGGACGTAGAAATGCAGTTGTGTCAAGTGATTTCGGTGCCGCCATGGAGGGCATTCCGCTATTGAGGGAACCGGTCTCGAGGACCGCCGACTGTATTGTAACAAGAACGGACGGAGATAAGCCATCCATCAAGATAGTCTACCTTCGCCAGGGGCATGACACTCAAGCTTCAACATTGAATTATGGCCGGCACACTTACACCCGCCCACCCCCAAGCACGTGACCGACCACATCAACGCCGTATTCTCTACAACGCCGTAATCTCTACGCAACCTAACCTACTTAACCCGCCAATCTCCGTATCTCTTGTACATAATCGTACACAGCGCGTGTTATGCAGCGGTAACCGCTCCTATCCTGCCTGGGCGCCCAACTTCGGAACGTGGAACGTTGATCATGCCAAATCCTAGATATATATGCAATGAGTACATACGACCTGTGACCAAATACCCAGAACAATATGTAGGATATTATAGAATACGAAGTAGAACAGAACATAATGGAATAGAATGGAACAGCGTGTCGTGTCGGCACACACACCTTCTCTGCGTAGTCTTTCGGCTCTGCTTGCGGGTCGGAGAGGTAGTAGATCTTCATCGGGTACGAGAGGTAATAGATGTGCGCCGTCAGCGAGTAGAGCCGGTTCAGCAACTGGGAACCGACGCGTACGTGGGTCCGGGTCCAAAACAAAACACAAAGGAGGGGCGGGCGGAGACGGAGGGGGTTGGGTTGGTTGATTCAACGGCAATCTTCGGGGCGGGGCTTGAGATTAACCGCCCTCCACGCCTGGAGCGAGCGAGGTCTACACAGGCGGCACAACAGTAACAGCTAATCACCCGTATGGTACCGCTTCACAAACAAAAGAGGCAAGGTCATGGGCAGAAAATCAATTCCCCCCCCCCAAAAAAACTCTTCAACTGCTGTAGCATCAATCTCACCTGCAAGCACTTCTCCCACTTGGGCACTAACGGCTTGGACGGCCTGAGCACATTCTTCACATCAGCCGTTTCTAGGAGCCGCAGGAAAGAGAGCACCGTCACGTTCGACGTCTCGCGCGTCCACATGAACGAGTTGGCGCATAGCCGTCGTACGTCGTGAAGAAACTCGTCGATGGTGCGGTACCTTTCTCACGCCACCAAGAGAAGAGACGGAAGGGCGGCGGTTCGTTTCGCGATTTCAAGGAGAGAAATAAACGTGATACGGGGTGAACATACACGGTACTTGTACGTGATTTTAAGAATGAGAACTCGAGGCACGTAAGGCTGCTGCACTAGATCCATGCCGTCAAACACTCCACCGTCCGGGGGTCGGCTGAGGGACAGAAACATGTCCCTCAACGAATAACACGCAACGACCGCACTCACTTGCACTTGGGCTTCACCGGCGCCACGCGGGTCTGAATTTCCCGGAGCCATATCGGCGTCTCGACCATGGCCAGATACGACGTGTACGAAGCCCCCCCGATCGACAGCTTGGGCGAATTCGTGTACACCTTCTGGTAGTCTAGCCTGATCATCTTCTCGACCTGCGTCCTGGCGCAGTACCACTCGCGAGGGTCTATCGGCCTGGGCGCCGAAGTCGACGATGCCAAGTGCGCGGACGGCCCTGAACGGTTCGCGCCGACTAAGCCATCCAAGGTGGCTTCCTCCTCGCTATCATCCGGCCGAGCCTCCTCGGACCCGTAGCTAGTGAACGCGCCCCCGGCTCCGCCGCCGCCGAACACACCACTGCCCGTCCCATCGATGACGCCCAGCGCCCCGCCGCCGCCCTCACTAGTGCTCTTAATCTTAGCCGCAGCCGAAACCGCTGCCGCTCGCGGCGTGCGCCGGGCTTGAGGGGCACCTCCGACCGCACGCTGCCCCTGCTGACGACTAGCACCGCCGCCGATGCTGGCCCTGCTCTTCTTGTCCACTCCCTGACGAGCTCGATTCTTGTCTTTCCCGCCGCTTCTGCCACCCTGCCCAGGGGACCGCTTACTGGTGCTGTTGGGTGTGAGAGGTCTCGCGGTCGCTCCAGCAGCGGAGACCGATGACGGCAACGACTCGCCAACGCCGGCCCGCCCGGCCAATGCCTTGGGAGCAGGGGAGGAGGAGAAAGCGCCCGTGCTGACTGGCTGAGAGCGCTTCGCACCACCGCCACCGGGGCGTTTCGCCTGGCCCGCGCTCTCGCTCGCCGCCGCCGCTGCCGCCGCCGCCGTAGGACCCTGCGCTGTAGCCGACGCGCTCTCCTCTCGAGAACCCGGCGCCTCTACCGGCGACCGGCGCTTCGGTGCCGGCGCTTGACCCACCTGCTGTTTCGGCTTGGCAGCATCACCGTTCGACGCTCTTTCCGTCCCGACGGTAGCGCCTTCTCCGCCGCTTGGGGCCCCGTAGTTCCTCCTTGCATCGATGGCGGCGGCGGCGGGGGGAGCAGGATCCGCCCCGGTTGCAAAGCCTCCGCCACCGCTGAAGGCGTCGTCAGCCAACACGCGCTCGCCAGCCAGGTCTTCGTCCGACTCATCATTCCCGGACAGCGCCGCTGCTCTGGGAGAGGACACCTTCGGCGGGGACGGAGCCAGGCGGGACGGCGCCGACTTGCCCGCGCTGCTGCTGTCCAGCCGCGGGGACGGAGTGCCCCGAGGCGAGGTGGCGCCGCTGCTGGCCTTTGTTAACCCCCCCGACGCTCCGCCGATGCCTCTTTCGTCCTCACCGGCACCTGCAAGCTTGTCCTGTGCGGGTGCCGTGGTGGACAAGCTACCCGTGCGTTCGGAATCGTAGTCCCCGCTGGACTTGGGCGACCTCTTCTTCGGCGAGCGCCCGTCCTTGAGAGAGCGGCGGGGGGTGGACGGGGGAGTTACCGTCGCCGGTGGCGAGACGCTGCCGTCGCTGCGCGGCGAGGAGGAACGTGACATGGAGCTAGAGGGCCCCTTGCCCCTGCTTCCGGACACCCGTGAGTCTGGGGAAGCGTCCGCTCGTCCCGTGAGCGCCTTCTCCTCGGCAAGGGGCGGGGATCTCTTACTGCGGCTGCCGCCGCTGGTACTGGTGCTGCTGGTGCTGGTGCTGCTTCTGCTTCTGCTGCTGCTGCGGCTGCCCTCACCACTCCATGGCGGTTTCTCGCGCGTGGCTTCGGAGCCGCGGCGGTGACCGTCGGAGCGGGGTCGGGAGTCCTTCATCGCAGACGGTGCCTTTGGAGGCCTGCCCCCCGACCCGCTCGACGGTCGATGCTTGTCGCTCTTACCAGCGCTACTTCGAGCAGTGTCCCTGCTGTTGCTGCGTCTGGAGCCGCTCCCGCTGCCGCGCACGGGTTCGCCACCGCCATCGTCATCGCTATCGTCGTAGTCGCTATCGTCCGCCCTCGAACTACCCCTTCTTCGCTCTTCGCCGCGATCCTTGCTGTCGCTTTTGCGCCTCCTGCTGCTGCGTTTCGCCTGGCGGCTGACGGACCGGTCTCTGTGACGTGGGGAACGTTCTTTGCGTGGGGACCGTTCCTTGTCGTAGGACCGATCGTAGCTCTTCTCTTCGTCTCGGTCGCGCCGCTTGGAGGAGGAGTCTCTGTTGTCTCGCCGGCCCAAGTCTCCCTTCTCCTTCCTGGACCTGTCCCCCTTCTCCTTCCCTCTCGGCGAACCCCTGCTGGACCCTCGCTTCCGCTTGCGGTCACGGATACGCTCGAGGCTCCGTTCACGGCTGCGGCCGCGGCTACTACTCCGAGCGGCCCGATCTCTCCCTCGATCCCTGCAGTCCTTGTCCTTGCCCCCGCTGCTCGAACCCGGCGCGTTGCTGCTGCTGACGCTCTTCCCCTCGTCCATCGAGCCACCACCCCTGCCTACCGAGTCCCGGCCGCAGTCCCCTCCTCGTTTTCTCTCCCTCGAGCTGCTCGTGCGGCCGCGGCTTCCCTCTCGCCCCGAATTGCTACCGCCCCTCTGACGTTCCGATGACTTGAGGCGCACGGGGGTGTTGCTGCGGTTTCGGCTCTTCTTTTCCTCAGGTGTACGGTAGCCGCTGCCGCTACCGCCCCTGTCATTCCGCCTGCGGTCTGGGGTCCTGGATCTGCGGCGATCGTGGCTTCTACTCCTGCTCTTGCTGTAGTAGCTTTCGCTAGCGCTGGGGCTTCGCCTCCGCGACGGGTTGCGGCTCGGGCTGCGGCGGCTGCGGCTGCGTTTACTGCTGCTAATGCTGCTCCTCCCTCTCCTGTCGCTGCTGTCGCTGCTGCTGCTGCTGCTGCTGTTGCTGCTTCTCCTCCTCCTCCCCCCCCTTCTCCTCCTTCTTATTCTGTTGCTGCTGCTGCTGCTGTTGTTGCTGCTAATACTGCTGCTGCTGCTACTACTGCTGCTGCTGCTGCGGTGGCGGCGGCGGCTCATGCTCCCGGCCGGAAGAGCTACTTGCGTCTTGAGGGATCAAATGGTGTACACCGAAAGAGAAGCAGGTCGCTCCTCGTTCATGTGCGTCTGTCTGATTGATGCCAGGGAGCGGGAGGCATGAACAATGCGGCGGGGTCAGCTTGGTAAAAAATGCTTAGTTTCCCCCGTTCTCTCTTGTCTGCGCCAGTCTGGCCTCTTGATCTTTGAGCCACCATGGTATGACAAGGATCTGTTATACTACCTCGCACCTTCCGTTTTCGCGTGATGCCTTCAGTAATGGTGGAACACTACATGTACCGGGCTAACTTTGCACGCTTGAGCGAAAGTATTTGGAAAGCAGTAGCTTCTTGCCGGGAAGTACACCTTTTGAAGGCAGATATCATTGGCAAGAAGAGAGCGGTCCTTCGGCAGCAGCTGTTATCTTCTTGATATACGTACGCTGCATGAGTGTCCTATGTCATATGCAAACGACGAGGATCGCTGCAGGCTTTTTTCAACGTCACCTGAAACCGTCCGGGTTCTCACGACAAAAAGTGGATATCTATACATGGGTACATGGTAAGTGTCACCCCTTCGTTACCCGTTGTTTGATTGTTAACTAACAGAGTTGTCAAGTAGCATGTTGAAACAAAGCTGTTCGTGAATTATTCAGGGACCTTTTACCAATGCTCTGTTGCGGATGATTTGGGGTGGTTGTCGATGAACAATAACCACGTCGGTAGTGGGAGCCAATTTCGTTAATTTGTGGTTGGTAAGGTGATGCGCAACTGCTGTGTGACCGGTCACAATGTACAGACAGTCTTTCGGGGGGGTGACAGCTGTGCGCGCAGAGTGCTACGAACCTGCCTGTAACATTTCTCTATCCCAACCCTACACACCCTAGCAGAGCTTTCGGCTGCATTACAAGACACCACAGGGACAATGCTTATTCGTCAATGCTGCTGAGCCTCAAGCGTCGGCGTAAGGAAGGGACGGAGTTTCTCCAAGACGCGTCGGACGCGAAACAACTCCCATCAACGTTGTACTGGAGAAGACCACTCGTGTTGAAAGTAGGGCTTTCAGCGATGCCGGGTAGGTCAGTCCACTCTGTTGACAAACCACCACGACATGGCTCACGGGTTCACAAGGTTTCTCACCTTCAGTGTCCCTACGCTTGCCGCTCTCTCTCTCTCTAGTTTCTTCCTCTCCCCTCCCCTCCCTTTCTTTTCTCCCTGACGGATTTCCTCTGCCTGCTACTCTTCTGCCGCTGTCGTGGCCTAGTACAGCGCACAGCACACTGGTCACGCTGAAGTGGTGCCGTAGAACAAGAGGTAATACGTCTACTGTGTATAGTGTAGCTCTCCCCTCTCCCCCCCCCGCCACGCAATGTATTTCAAGAGCCCCTATTATGCCGTTTGAACCAGTTGCAAACCCCGAAAATCCGCTGGTTCCGCGGCGGGTGCTGCTCCCACGGCTCTCGCGAGAGAAAGACGGCAACCCCACACACCACACTATACCATGGCGAAAACGACCAGGCGCGACCGTCGCAAGAAGGCCATCGCCTCCGGAGCTGCGCAGAATCGAGGTGTGTCTAAGGTCATGGCAAAGGAACGAACGGCCTCAATTTCATCATCCGGGGGTTCAAACCACAAGCGACCAGCAGCAGCAGGGCTAGTTGGGAAGGGTGGCAAGGAGCTTGTCAAGCGTCCCGCTGCGCGCAAGCAGCGGAGCGGCGGGAATGATAGCCGCAGTGCTTCTACTGCAAGTGGTGCGGATGGGAGAAAAAAGAAGCGGTCACGAAGCCAGGTCGAAGGGGATGAAGAAGAGGAGAGAGAGGAAGGAGGTCGTCAATTCGTTGAGGACGAGCTTGTGGCCACCATTCAGGAACATGACGAGTTTTTCTCGAGAATGCTGGACATGATTCCGGAGCACCTGGTGCTCCGCGCGAAGGAGGTCGCGGAGTCTTCATACGCCAGCAAGTACATGAAGGTAACTAGTGGAAAATGACCTTTAACAAGCATGGTCTAGTACAATGACTAGTCCATGTGCTGCACGAGTCTACATACAACAGGTGCTTGACAGCAACTGGCGCTTCCTTCGTTCCTGTGATACGCCACGACGTTCCCGGCATCACACAATATAGGACGTACCCGGTGCGTCTCTTGAAGCACCACCAACGCCTCGTGCTTCGGCGTATTTCGGTCCCCTCTCTTGTTTTGTTCGGTGCCAGCGTTCGGCTGACTACACGTAATTGCCCCGTAGCCACCTGCTGTGCCAAAGGTTACATTGTACTTGCGGTTTGATCTCTGTTCAGCCGATACCTTAGCTTGAGCGACTGCTGCTGCCGTACGCGGCGTGCCCGCCAACCCGCCCTACGCTGAACACGTCCTGTTTCTTGCGTGAGACGCCCTTGCCAATGGCCTTCCTTGCTATTACGCGTGCCCTCGTACCTGAACCCTCTGTGTATGCATATAACCAATCGATCAACAGAACAAGAAGGGCGAGGCACCGAAGCAATCGAAGAAGGAGGAATCCAAGAAGAACAAACGGGCCCGCTACGCCGCCGAAAACCAAAAGACACTCCTGGAGAAGCAGCAGGTGCATATCATACGGAGAGCCCCTTACTGCTGTACTGAAATATTGTGTCTTTGTTTGTTGCTGCACTCAACCCAGATAAGCCTGTGGTTTTGCTCAACTTATTTACCTGGGCTTGTGAAGTCTCTCACGAATGTGTCGACACGAAAATAGTAGAGGGTGTTGACGAAAATTGCGTGTCGCCGATTTCCCCGTTGGACCAGGTTCGGTGTGTATTACCAATGTCCCTGTGAGTTGTTTCTCTTGGAACACGCCGTAGTTATCATTGCTGCGCCAGGTCCTATCTTAGCTGCTAGTGTTGCCCGTTTGCGGGCCTCGCTCTTTTGTCACGTCCTGAACGCCATGCTTCGGACACGATTGGCGGCTGTTCTCGTGACGCTGCCCGCTTGCTTTTCACCACGAGACCGTGTCATTTTCTCCTTGTGCTCTCCTGTGTCCCGTCCATCCGCTGAAGGAGCGCGCCAAGGCCGGCGAGGATGGGGGCGATGCTGACGCTGGTCGCGATGAAAACAACGATGATGACGGCGACGAGAGTGACGGGGGCCTACAGGCGGCCGCGGAGCAGGACGGGCTCCAGAGCGAGGTGCTCAGGGGCAAGAGTATGGACGTGGCGTCCATGGATGCCCTCAAGAAGCGGATAGAGGTGAGAGGGTACAGGAGTAAACTATTTAGCACACTATCTACATGCTCACGCGTAAAACTGTGAAGGTTGTACTCCGTGTTTGTACAACAACCTTGCCCGCCAACTTATCCAGTCATACCTATGAGCGGGCACCTTGTGTCTGGCGAAACGGGGGAATGATGCAGCTTGAACATGCCTCCCCCCTCTGTTTGTAAGGTTTGAAGACGTATCCGAGCTTGTGTTTTGAGTGTTGCATCTTTGTATAATGGAAGAGTGTGCCCGTAGAATATAATGGAAATGGGGGTAGGAAGAACTACCGGTAGTAGACAGGTATACGTACCTGGGAGTAGAGATTTCGAAGGAGTGCTCATGGGACGCACACATAGCAAAGTTGATTGGGAAGGGTAAAGCTCAGATAGGCAAGATGGACGAGATCCTTACGGACCCACACCAAGACACTAGGATTAAGAGGTGTGTTCTCTTGAATGTGATTGTACCTAAGCTAGAGTATGCAGGAGAGGTATGGGAAGGTAACGAAAAGGCCGTCAAGCAGCTGGAAACGGTGCAGATGGCAGCGGCCAAGAAAATACTAGGATGTTCAAGTACAACGAGCAACACTGCTGTATTAAGAGCAGAACTGGGAATGTACTATCTTAAAACAAAGAGAGACATGCAAAAGTTGAATTGGCAGTACAAGATAAGTAGAATGTCGGACGATAGACTACCAGCCATGGTTGACAAGGCAGCTTGGGGAAAAGCGACTCCAGGGAAGAAAGGAATCAGATGGGACAAGGTGGTAGAGAGGGTTTGGAAAGAGATAGGAGACGAGGAGGAGACATTGGACACGGAAGGGTTCGAGGGGTTCAAGAAGAAAGTCAAGGAGATGCTAGAAAGTAGGGAGGAGGCAACCCTTTGGAAGAAGGTACGAAGCGAAGACCACTTGGAGATATACGGGAAGTTGAAAGAAGGGATAGGGATGAAGAGTTACTTGGACGGCCCCATGGACTACGCAAAAAACCTGAAGTTGCAATTTCGAGTAGGCGATCTGGACTTGCCAGAACGGAGGAAGAGGTGCAGCAGCCGTAGGAGAGAGGAAGCGGAGGGTAGACAGACATGTCCATGTGGCAAATCGGAGGAGAGTAGACCCCACATAGTTGGGGAGTGTGAGCTGTACAGGAAGGAAAGAGAGGATCTCGAGGAGGACATGAGACAGAGAGGGTGTGACATGGACAAGTTTGGTAAATTAGACAACAGCGAAAAAGCGATCGCGGTAATTGGGGATAGATGGTGGGCACAAGAGGCCGTAGAGGACGGGGATAAGATGTGCAAGAAATTTATATGTAGTTTGTGGCAGAAACTTAAAGAGCTCCCAAATGTTGGTGGTGTCTGAAGTAGGGGTAGGAACGGTGCTCCGTCTCGAAAGGGACGCGTGGTCCATGGTCAAATGACTACGGCAAGCAACAAATGAGTACGCCCCCCCCCCCC
>CACKRE030002587.1:5792-18897 GCA_902602495.3 Ectocarpus sp. CCAP 1310/34 | reverse complement strand
GTACAAGAAGGAGAGGGAAGTGTACGTGACTGAGCTGGGAAAAATAGATGGAACGTACAGGGAGATGTTTGAGGCATGGAATAGAGAGGAAAGGACGGTAGCTGTACTGGGGCATAGGAGGTGGGTTGAAAAGGCGGGAAGGGATATCGTTAGGATAGACAGACTAGGGAAGACATTTTTGAGCCACTTTGGCAAAGTAGAAAGGAACGATTGGCCATCGGTGATCGGTCCTGTGGGAACAATGCTCCGTCCTCTCGAGGACGCGTGGTCAATGGTCTAACCGCTAAGGCATGCAAAACATAAGAGTACGCCCTCCTCCCCCCCCTCCCGCGGGAAACGCCTGAGACCATTGGCCTGGAAAGCATGAGTACCGTTCCGGTAGCAATGCTTGGGTTCGTGGTATGTAGAGGGTAGGGTTGCTGTAGCACAGATGCAATTCGTTGTGCTTACGAGCAAAAAAAAAGGGGGACAGAGAAAGAGGCGACGATCTCACACCGTGGGCGGGCGGGGCACTCTTGTGACGGACTTGTGTCCTCATGGAAAAGGGAGCCGGGAGGGTGTTTGTTGTTTGGAGTTGGTGGCAACGCGACCTCGTCGGCCAGTGTTGGGCAGAGACTATGATGAGGAATCGCACGTACGTGCGCAGTCCTGCAACAAAAAATGTCACGAGCATTTCCTCTGCATTTCCCGGATCGGAGCCTCTTCGATTAGGGAACCAACGACCATGGGGAAGATAAGACCGAAACAAGGATCGAGCGATTGAAAAAATATACGAGGATGGAACAAGAAGGCCGGCAGAAGCTTCAAGCCGAAACAAACGCGAAGAGACAGCAGGGAGCCGAAAAATTGCGTCGAACATAAAACAAAAATATGGCAGGACAAGGCAGTTCAAGAAATGTTCAAGCGACATCACTTGCACACCCAGGAACGCTGCCTAATTTTCCATAACTTTCCTTCTAAGAATGTGGCAAGTATAAGCTCATGTTCAAAAACATCTACTATATAATCCAGCGGGTATTTTTTCTTCTACTCTACTCTCACTGCGTAAGACTTTTTTTATACATCCCCTCGGACTGTGTGGTAATATGTCGAACGGGTACAATGAAGTCTTTCCGTGTTTGCATGGATTACGTCCTGAAAAGCTCTGGGGCGTTTGTGCATCCAGGACTGGTCCCAGGAAAGCTGCTGAAATTCTCACAAAGTCGGCAAGATAGAAGTACCGTACGTTGCATCAGATATCACATCCCCTGGACCAATTTCCGAAGCTCGATATCTCGGCAGGAAAAGCAGTGGCGGTGCTGACAATGGCGGCGTTGGAACCGTCTCGACGAGATCTTTGCGAAAACGTGTACGTAAATTTCGGCATCCTACTGATCGTGGAGTACAGAACAGGCCCGCAGTTGAGAAAAATTCTGTTGAGAGAATAAGCTCAAATGTTTGCCAACAAAAAAGAAAAAAGAGCTAAGAAACTCAGCTCATTCTCGGCCACGACATAAGAAACGTCCCAATAAGAAACATGATCGTGCGATACCCCGAGACAAAAGAGACAACGGATAGCTGAGGAAGTGTGTCCAACAAGAGTCCTCCCATGGTGCTGACAGCTCCCACCACTACCTATGCTGCTAGCTCATCATGTGAATCGTTGGTAGGGAGGGAGAGGTCAGAGTGGTTATTTCGGGTCGCCCCCCGCCCCCCGGGCCGCCGCGGGCTGCGGTACCCAAATGCTGTTGTACTGCTGTACTGCCACAAATCACGGATGTCAAGAAGTTTAGGAGAGAGACAATCCCAATCAATGCTCGCCACCACCGAGGTGTCGATTGAAAACTCTGCATGAAACGGCTTCTGTGTTGTTGGTTTCTTCGCCAGAAACAAGAATAAGCAGCATAAGAGCAGCAGAATGATGCGACAGCCCCAAGGAATTAAGAACTCCGTTTAAACAAATTGGCCGACTTCGGCTGGTCCTCCGGGCGAAAATAAGAATTTTGAGGCTCGACCCGATTTTGACGTTTCTTCCCTCCGGTTCTGCAATCGAGCTTTGAAAATCGGTCCAGGGGGTGTGATATCTCACGCAACATACGGTTTGTATGCATACCTCCAAACGTGGCTGGCAAGTCAAGCTCATGTATGCATACCAGCGAACAAAGAAGGCTGGGAAGAGTTTTTTCATCACCCGAGATTCAAAGGACACCACGTGTCGACGTGCGTTGCGGAGGGAGCCTTGCACCCCCCCCCCCAAATATCGTTAGAGCACAAAAAGCACCATTGTTGCGTAGCCCTAAGTCCTGAGTCCCGCTAGAGCAATCTTCTCATTCCGCCAAATTCCGCCTAAAGGATATCGGCAGGCAGCAAGTCTCTGATGACACCCGTCTAGCGAGATCGGAGTATGTATGCAACTACAGCAGTGCATATACTGTAGGTGTCAATACTGCTGCTGTGGCAAGGCCGCAAAACGAACGGAGGGGCTGATGGCGTCCTCAAGTTCAAGCGCCCCCCCGCCTGCCGCAGGTATCTACCGCCGTAGGTGACAAGAAAGATATCAAAAACAGCTGAGTTGTCAAACGACACTGCGCCATGTTCCCTGTGAACCACATTCCACATAAAATTAAGAATGTATCCGCCTATACAGATGCCTTTGTTCTAAGCTCCAACTGGCATCACTGATAACTCAGTGTTTGGCTTAGACAAACTCAAAATAAGCCAAGTGTTTACTTTCTAGAAACATATCACACCCCGTGGACCGGTTTTCAAGGCTCGATTACTCCACGGCAGCGGAGAGAGGCGGTGCCGAACACGGCGGCGTTGGAAACCGTCTCGTCGAGAGCTTTCCGAAAAACATAATGGTTTGATGTATACATCCTCTTCGTCGTGGAGTAATGGAGCTATGAAAATTCGGGCCAGGAGGTGTGATATCTTACGTCACCAACGGTATGTTCGATCTAGGCTTCGTGGGCTCCACCTCCGCATGCAGGAAATTAACTGCGGGGATTTTATCCATCTAGCAGGACATAGTGAAATAGTCGCGCACAGAATACCTTGTTCTACTGCTGTAACATTTAGTACCTTTTGCGAAGTTTGGGACTGTTCATTTTGGCCCCTCGCGAGACGCGTGCAGCAAAATCCATGCCGACGCTGACTGACCGCTCGACCACTTCGAAGCACAAGCCAAAAACTCTATGAAAGCCAACCTGGGACAACCTACGTATGACAATCTCTAGTCTATGCCGTTGGAGGCGTCCTCTTTCGCTGTTACTGCATCACCGTTGCTGCTTTCGTCTTTCATCTATGTTTCAGCAGTCAGGCCTACGGCGGTGTGCAGAGCCAAATGGTTTCGGAGTCGGGTCTTGTTCTGCGGTGGCCAAAGAAATCCCTTCTACCATCACACACACAATTTGTGCGTTGTGCTTGCGTTGTGGTGTGTTATTTTCCGCAAGCTTGTCCTTGTAGGCCTTCTAATAAACATATATACTTTCATACTTTGGTTCTCTGCCCTCCGCGCTCGAGAGCTCTTTTTTCGCGATCGCTCTGCTCCTAGACCTCGTCTCGGTGTGGGACTCGCGTGCAGCGATAGCCCTGAGACGCGAGGACCTTGCCAGCGTGCGGCTCGCGATCGGGGCGGCCGCGGCGTCGCGGTAGCAAAGGGTGCAAACTCGCGCTGCGACCGGTTCTGTGACGTCACGCTTCGCAGCGTTCGGCGGCGTGCGTTCACCGATTTTTTTGGCTCTCCTGCTGTGTACACACACAGGCAACCCACGACGCAAGAGGGTTTATGAAGAGGAGAAGATACACACTGACAAGGACCACACCCGAACAAAAAAAGTTGTGTGTAGTGCTCTCGGGGTACGCAGCAGTTTCGCGAATGCTGTCGGGGTGTCGGGATATTCCAGGTGCACCCACCCGCTAATTCGCCAACAAGAAGAGAGGAAACTACAAAAATCTTGCTGGCTCTCTCTTTTTTCCGGGAAACTGCTGTCCGAGAGCTGTTGGACACAGCAGCAGACTGCTGGTGGTGTACCGTGTCTTTCGAACATGTGACGTAGACCAGTCTGTCTGCTCTATCGGGGTACGGCAGTGGTGTGCTGTCGGGGTTGTCAGGTGCGCAACCGCAAATAAATGCAAATAATTGGAAAACTCGGTAGTCAACCTGTCTGGTGGCCTCCACCGAGGTTGGTTGCATTTTGTCCGTACGTGCTGGCTCTTTTCAGTCTACTCCACAGCAGACGTGGCACATCAACATTGCACCCTTCAACCACGACCTCCCGTCCAGTACAGTACATACAGTAGCAGCAGAACATCGGCAGGGTACAGGCGTAGTCTCCAGAGCGCTGTCGGCGTTGCCGGGAATGCGCGCATCCTTCTTTTCTCTTTGTTGTGGGTAAGCTTTGCTGGCTCTTCTTTCGCTGGCTCTCTTTTTCGGGAAAACTTTTCCTACTTTTGCTACTACTGTAATCGTTTTACTACACAACACACACACGCGCTGACTACATCCGCCAGCTACACAGCTAGCTGTAGAACATGGGATACTTCAACCACGGCCTTTCCCGCTAATTTGGCGGTGGAGAAACGGCGAAATTGCGGGTTGTTTTTGTCAGAAACCCCCCGCCAGCTCGATTTGTTCGTGCCCCCGCTCTCCCGCCACATCCAACCACCTCCTCCTCCATCTCGGAAACGACAAGGGCATGTCTCGATTCTTCAAAGACAACTCCCCTGCCAAGAAAGCCAAGCCCGAACAGACCTCTGACGGTGCTGGTTCTGGCGGTTTCAAGACTGTTGGAGAGGTCTACCCCGGGCTCGTCTGCCCCCTGGACCAGAAGGTTCTCCTCAAGAAGTACACGAAGACCGGCCGCCCCTGGATCGTGTGCTCTGGCAACGTCCAGAACGACCCGGACTCCTGTCATTTTTCAGCCAACCTCTTCGGTCGGGACCGCGTCAAGGAAGGAGACAAGTCGAAGATCGCCTGCCAGATCTGCGACGTGCCAGCGGAGTTCACCCCGTCCATCGGCGAGCCGACCGGCGAGAAGAACCCCCTGACGGGAAAGCCGGGTGAGTGAGTGTTTTTTGTTTGCATCTTCTCTCTACTTTTTTTTTTTTTACCCTCGTGTGTTGCCGTTTGTTTATACCCTCGAGTCGGGCCCTCCCTGTGTATTTCGCTGCAACTATTCTTCCATGGACGCACTGCGCGCTCATTCGTTGCGTCCTTCGAGAATCTATTGCGTTTCTTTTTGCTACATCCAGTCTGCTGTATCCTCGGGAATAGCGTAGTTGCCGAAGTGCTGCCGGTGTTTTCGTATCCTGCCTCTTCACACCAGTCTCGTATTGCATGACGTTCCCGATTTTTGTTTTGCACCATCACTTTCTTCCCCGTCTGCCATGCGCATCAGTCTTCGAGAACACGCACGTGTTCTTTCCCCACTGCTGGGGCAAGCAGACCGAAGATCCTGTCTCCGGAAAGTCCCTGCTGGTCCACTGCACCGCCGCCACCGGCGCCGTCGTCGGGGTGGGTGTTTCTAATTTGCAATACGCCTGCCTGCCAGTTTCATTGAATGTATCTCTAGGGTGAGTTCTTATGAGATTTCCTCGTTTACAATTAATTGTCGCCTGTGCCTTCCATGCTGTCGTTTCAACCATCTTATATCTACTGCTGCTACAACTTCCTGCTATACTCGCCTACATCATTATCGGGGTGAGCCTTTTTGTGTTGCACAATTCGGTCAGTTTATCTAGATTCCATGCTTTGTTTCTGCTTCAACCTGCCTGTTGTTGTACGTCCCAACCAGACCACCTGCAAGGCCTACGACCCGACAACGCCTTGCGACGACCTCAAGCTCGGCTGCACGGGTAACATTAACGCGGGGGACATCATCATCAGGTCCTGGGCCCTCAAAGACCCCCCTCAGGGTCTCCACGCCCGCTGCGCGAAACGGAAGCATACCTCCCTGGTGCGTCAAATGTATTGTTTTTCCTTTTTTCCCCGTTGTTTTCCGAGTGTCGCGCCATTACAGTGTCGGTATTTTTCTTGGACCTTCTATCCCCTGCTATCTGGTTTCCTTTACGACTTTTGTATGATTCTTATCATTTTAGTATTTTTTCGTTCACACGACAATATTCTGCACTATTTCTGTTTTCCCCATTTGACCGCTGCTTTCATTTCTCCCTCGCGTATTCTTGACGGCATTTGCCTTTTTGCTCTCTGTCTTTCCCCTCTCTCGCACCGACATGACAAACGCACAGGTGAAAGAAATCCTCGCCGCCAAGAAGTACCGCAAGGACTCCGGCACCAACGCCGAGGACGAGGCCAAGGCCCCGTCCGTGGAGGTCCCTGCCGACTTCGAAGACTTCTGAACGGTGCGCACTGACTTGTGATCTTCGTTTTTTGGTGAACCTTCGGCCTTGCCAGCCATTACGAGCATTTAGCTCCTCTTACTGCCACTAATATCATATGGCCAGCAGAATTCCTGCAAGTGATTTACACCGTGTGACTCGGTCACAAACACGCGCTGCACGTACTGAATCTGCATCTGACACGTACCATCAACAAAACCGTACTCATGACGCCACACGACGGCGCGCAGCCCGACGAGCAATCCTCAATCAACGCAGACGTAGCCGCAGCAGTACCTTCTCTCATGATGTAGCGTCTGCAATAGTACGTAACCACTTCGCCCGTATGCGCTCTCCTAGACATTCCACCCCTTTTCATCAGAGTCCTGTTTTCAAAGGAGTTCGCCAATTCAACTCACCAATAGACGAAGAAGTAGTTATAACCTTTGCATACAACGACCTAGAAGACGAACGCAACTATGTGTGTCCTCATTGTGAATCTATGCTGTGGAAAGAGGAAAGAGCTAGACGATTCAGTTGCTGCAGTAACGGTGAAACTGCGATACACAAGTTGAAAAATGTTCCTGCCAACGTGTGGGATATTTACAACACTTCACACTTCAGCCGCAACCAACGAAAATACAACAGTCTTTTCTCTTTCACTGCTCTCGCCGCGAATGGACTACGTAAACAAACATGGTGCAACCCCAGCGGCAGTTCAATGTTGACTATGCATGGGAGAGCGTACCATCGTATTTTTGATTTGCAGCAACACTACGCAGGCATGAATGTCGCAAATTCCTCCCGCTATTACATTTATGACTCAGACTTTAACTTGCAGTCTCGAGCCCTTCATGTAAACCAAGACACGGCAGCGTCGTTGCGATCCTACTTCCATAGCAGTCTCCCGTGGGTTGTACAATACAAGAGTGCTGTAGACGAGGTACTACGAAGTAACACGATTCCCTCAGAGCCTGCTGTGATAGAGTTCGCGGAAGCAAGCAGAGTTGACGATGGCCACGTGCTTGGCGCACCTCAAGCTCCTGAAATCGCGGCAATATTGTATCCCTCCAAAAGCCAATGCTCATCTACTCAACCCATTATTACCTACCCAAGGAACAGTCCTGACAATCAGCCTCGTTTTTTACCTCTCTATTCTCCTTGCTACGAACCCTTACAATTCCCGTGTTTATTTAACAATGGCGAAAGCGGCTGGAGCAAGGGACATTACAGCGAAACACCTCGCAACAAGTCTAAAACCATGAACCGAGCCGGCACCAAGCATGTCCCCTTCTTATCATATTGTCGACAACGTCTCCTATCTGAACCAATCTTTCAACGTAACAGCCGAATTGCCCAGGAGTGGTGTTGCGACATGTTTTCGCGTTTTGAAGAGAATAAGCTAACGTATTTCGAGTCTGATGATTTGCAAAATAAGCTTCGACTTGCCAGTAAGAGGTCTATCACCGAGTCCACAGGGGATAACCAACCTGGTAAGTTACTACCTGCAACATTCCACGGATCGCCTTTGAAACGCAAATCAGATACCGAAGATGCCCTTAGCATTGTTAGTCGCCGAGGTCGTCCTCAACTGTTCATAACTATCACATGCAACCCCGAGTGGCCTGAAATTGTTGCGAATCTATTGCCTGGCCAAACCGCTGCAGATCGTCCAGACCTCTGCTGCAGAGTTTTCAAGCATAAACTTGCGCAGATAATCGCTGATCTCAAATCAGGGGATGTGTTCTCCGAGCTTGATTATTATTTTTACACCATAGAGTACCAAAGTCGCGGCTACCCCCACTGTCACTGCATCTGCCGCTTCAAAAACGATGATGCTTTTACCAACATGGACTCATGGGTATGGGCACAACTGCCTTCTCCTGATATCGCACGCGGCCGTCTACGCGAAGCAGTCTTAAAGCACATGATCCACAGGCCATGCGGACATCGAAATATAAACGCCGTTTGTATGACCACCAATAAGACTACCAAAAAATCATACTGCAACAAACATTTCCCACAGCCCTTTCGGTCGACAGCTGCAGTCAACGAAAAAACAGGTCGCGCTGAGTACAAAAGAATCGATAACGGTGACCGCCCCACTATCCGTCAACGAGTTGACGGTAAATGGGCAGATGTCGAAATTGGAAACGAGTGGGTTGTCCCTTACAACCCATACCTTTTGCTCCGCTATAACTGCCACATCTGCACTGACGTCGTTACTGGGTCTTGCGCGGTCAAGTACGTTTATAAATACATCACGAAAGGAGCTGATCTTTCGAGGGCTCGCGTTGCCGGTATCACCAGCGAAATTGAACAGTACAGAAAAACAAGATATGTGTCCGCCGCTGAAGCGACCTGGAACATGCTCGGGTATGAAACATTGTCTCGTGATCCTGCAGTCACCAGTATTCACGCTCATCTAGAAGGGGAAAACAACGTCATGTACCCATCCAATGCTACCGACGAAGTACGTCGTCAGTGCGCAGAAGACGCTGTGTCCGACCTCATGAGATACTTCAAACGCCCGCTCGACGACCTCTTCGATAACCTAACCCTGCTTGACTACTACGAGTTGTACACCGTCACTAAAAAGAAAAAAGACGATCCTATGCCGACTTCCGCCGCACCAGGTAAATGGTTAGATTCCTACGGCAACACCGTCTCTCAACGACGGAAGTCGCATGTCTGTCGCATCAAGTTTCAATCTCCCGCCGTAGGCGACCTGTATTACCTCCGACTCCTCCTGCACAAAAACTGTGGTAGATCGTACGTCGATTTGCGGACAGTTACTCCTCCGTCTGGTGCCCGCACCGTGCACGTCACATTTCAAGATGCCGCCAGAGCCCAAGGGCTAGTAACTGGCCAGGAAGAGTATTTCATATGCATGGAAGAAGCCATCACTTTCGAGATGCCCTCTCAACTACGCGGTCTTTTTGTTACTCTTATTTTGGACGGTGGCCCCGCTCCTAAGTTGTGGAATGACTACAAAGACCACCTTATCGAGGACTTCACGCGCACACTAGACAATACCGACGCTTGCCAAGAGGCATTACGTGTCATCGATTTAAAGTTGCAGCACCACGGCAAGACGAACACACAACTCGGCCTCCCCGAACCATCCCATCGACAAACAGAATACCAACGCATGGTAGCTTCTTTTAACCCCTCCCAACAAACAGCTTACGCTGACAGATTCGAGCCGGGTTTAACATCGGAGCAAAGAGACGTCTACAACACCATAATTGACGCTGTTCGGAACAAACAACCGCAGCCATTCATGATTGACGCCCCAGCTGGAACGGGCAAGACTTATACCGAGAAGGTTATCGCTGCTCGTTTAAGAGGAGAAGGTTTCACTGTTCTAATTGTCGCTTCCACTGGAATCGCAGCTCTGCAACTTCCCGGCGGCTGGACCGCTCACTCAATGTTTAAACTCCCCCTCAATGAGCAAGTAATAAATGGAGCCTTCTGCAACATAAAGAACGAGTCTCAGCGCGCCGAACTCATTCGAAAATGCGACCTGATCATTTTTGACGAGCTCCCCATGACGCACCGCTACTGTATCGAGGCTCTCGAACGCACCTTACGAGACATCAGACACTCCCAGACCTTATACGGTGGCGTTACTATATGCTTCTCAGGCGACTGGCGCCAGTGTGGCCCTGTCGTGCCCTTCGGTTCAGCCGCTGATACTGTGGAAGCATCCTTCATTTCAAGCGACCTATGGCCAAAAACAAAACGTATGCGACTAACAATATCCCAACGGGACAAGGAGGACCCTGCCTACGCTTCGTTCGTCCGATCAATCGGCGAAAACACCCATCCAACAAACACTTTCGACGATGGCGCAAGGCTCGTCCCGCTATCCAACACACATGACACAACCACAACAGACCACTTCTCTCTGCAACACACCACCAATTTCAACGATTTGGTCAACTTCGTTTATCCTAACATTCACGAAGACGCAAGTCGCCTGGACGACCGCGCCATTCTGGCGACTACCAACACTTCCATCGACGCATGCAACGCCGAAATATGTTCCAGGCGCACAGGCAACTGCGTATCTTTCTACAGTTCTGACACAGTCATAAAAGATCATAACAACAACGCATCTTCCACCGCTTTTTGCTCAACAGAAAACCTAAATAGCATTGATGTACCCGGCGTTCCTCCTCATCAACTAGATTTGAAATCTGATGCTCTAGCCATGTTAATCCGAAATTTAAATTTCTCCGAGGGCCTCGTCAACGGGCAAAAGGTCGTCGTTCGTGGCGTCGCCCCAAACTCTCGTGTTGTCCGAGTACAACTTGTGGATGACAACAACACCATCCTTCTCATTCCTAGAATTTCGTTCCACGCTCAAGTAGGAAGGAATGGCATTACATTTAACCGTGTCCAGTTCCCATTGAGAATAGCATATTCGTTAACAATAAACAAAAGCCAGGGTCAAACTTTGTCTCGCATTGGTCTTGACCTACGTTCCGATTGCTTCGCTCATGGGCAACTCTATGTTGCTCTTAGTAGAGCCAAAAACCGACAATCCGTTATGATCCTTCTGCCTCACGACCATGTCATGAACTCCATCCCACACGTTCAAAACTGCGTCTACGATCCCTTCACAGAAGCCGCCACCGGTCGAACATCTTCCCCGTATTCACCTCCGCCTGCCATTCCTCCTACCAACCCCGGTTCATCTCAACCTTCACCCCCCAATCTTCCACCCCCTCCACAAAACACATGGTCTGTTGTCAGCGAAATTGGTGACGGCGCCTGCGGTTTCCGCGGTATTTCAAGGCTCGTATACCACGATCCTAACAGACACGCCCAAGTCCGATCAGAAGTTATTCAATACATGCGCCACAACCGAAACGATCCCAACCTTCAAAATGCGATCTCACCAGGAATAAATTCGGAGCACCTCAACATCCTCGGAGAAAGTCCTCGTCAGTACTTCTCATACGACAATTACCTCGACATTATGTCACATCCTAGAGCGTTTCTCGGCGAACCGGAGATATATGCTGCCAAACGCAGATACAACATTCCCATAACCACTTTCTTCACCCTCCACTCTCTTCCGGATCCTACTCATGCTGATCCATCTGCAATTCATCTTCTGTACAACCAATCATCTCATCACTACTCCTCCTGCATACTTGCTCCTCCTGTTCATCAATTTCCTTCATCACAACAGGTCTCACAAGCACCATGACCGACTCTGCTTGGCAACACTTAATCTCTGACGGCGAGATTGCTCCATTTCCTGTGGAGGATGCACAACTCGCGGAGTCACATTTCGACCGCTACGTCCAAGACCAATGATGGCTTTCGTTTCGTACGGAGCAAGACTAGCCTCGTGCCTTTCTTTCCTCCTTTCAGTGTGGACATGCCTGATAAGTAGTGTTCTTATAGAGTTCCCACCGTAGAGTCTCATAGACTAGAGAAAAGGTTTCCCACCGGCACATTCCTGCATACCATTGCGGACTTCTCTGGGTGTTTTCATATGTAAGTAAGAGGTACCCGCCGGCAAATACTGCGTACAATTGCCGACTTCTTCTTGGGTGATTTTTCTTTCTGAGTGCCTTATTGGGTAGACTGGAGATCGACCACAATCGGCAAATTCCTGCATACAATTGCCCACTTCTGGTAGCCCATTTTTGCGTCTTCCCTCTTGGGTGATTTTTCTGTGAGTGTCGACTGCTGTAGACTACATAGAATTCAGTAGAGTTATTCAATGTCGTACGCGGAGAGTTTCTCTTACCTTCGTACAGAGCGTTGCGTGCGGCCTTTCCTACTTTCAATTCAATAACAAAAGTATTCTACGCATGCATACCAACTCCACGCACCAACTCCACAAAACAAACGCCTCCGTCATCTCTTCTCCGCTCGCACACTTGACATCGCATTCAGCCTAAAGCGGAGCGGCGGGGCGCATCAGCGCACCCGCCGCGGAGCCCCTTGTATATGTATATATATGCGAGAGCGGGTGTGGTAGTAAGAGCGCGAGTTCGTTCTCCCCCCTCTCCCCTCTCTCCTCTCTCAGCCATCTGTACCCCTTTCCCACACGAGCAACCTGCCACCCTCTGGCACATGTATGCATACATCTGGCGACTAATGTTCTGCTGGTATGAAAGAGCAAGCCTTTTTCATCTCGCCGCTGCAAAACACGGAATTCTTCAACTTCCCCACGCATAGTGCATGTACTTGTTTCGACGCCCAAGGAGGGAGGTAATACTGCAGTATGACACGCACACAGAAACAAGCAGCAATGGAGTAATGCTGTCGGGGGGACACAACAACTTTTACTCACGCGGCGATGAACGCTACATAGTCTCCGATGAGGTGTGTGTGTGAAGGGAACGGTGGGCGGAACACATATGATCAGTTGCGAAACGCGAATTTAGGTTCGGCTGCTGCTGTAAGCGTAGGTGTGTTGACGAGGAGTAGGTTGCAGCACACCAAAGAGCGGTGGGCGAAGGGGGGGAACGGAAGCTCTCGAGGTGGCACGGGGAAAATCTCAACCTTTATACATTTGATTGAGAGCACAAAAGTTGAACCAGGCATGGCAGACTCAGGACCCGTCTGTACGGTCGGCTATTGGCTGGTAGGCATGATCATCCGAGATCTCTAGATCTCTACCCGTATCGCAAGCCCTCTCACCGTTCTTGTCATAGGTTGCCATGATGACAAAATGCTTGCTGCTGCTTCTGCTTCTGCTGCTGCTGCTGCTTCTGCTGCTGCTGCTGCTGCTGCTGCTGCTGCTGCTGCTGCTGCTGCT
>CACKRE030002585.1:406-13436 GCA_902602495.3 Ectocarpus sp. CCAP 1310/34 | reverse complement strand
TCCGCACTTTGCCGGGCTAGATCGCAAAACCACCTAACCGTCTTATCCTCCGCGGCCATCCCGTGTTCGACATCCCCTAAAACATGCGGTACCTTCACACTCAGGGCCCGCCCAAGTTGGTCTTTTGAGAGTACCGCTGTCGAGTCCTCAGGGACATCGGGTGCGCCGACGACATGTTCCATGGCTCTACGGGCAACCGCTGCCCGCATCTGCTGCTCGTTGGGAGTCCTCGCTCTACCCAGGCAAGCTTGCAGACCCGCACGCAGCGCGTTCCACCCGCATTTTCCATCCCCTTCTACAGTATGCACACCAGCTCCAGCCAAGGGGGTGATAACCCTCCCACCTTGTGTCAATGTTGTGCTGCACTTCAAGCTGAGCGCCTGAGGCCCACCGATGTGCTCCTGTACCCTCCGGCCCAAAGCACTCGGTGGGGGAGCTAGCTCCTGTCTCTTGTCAACTCGGAACACAACTTGGTGGTCCGAGTCCGAATCCACAGCAGGAGTGTTCATAGAGCTCGTGCGAAAAATCGCTAGAAGCACGAGGCAAAACGGCCTCATTATCGCGTTTCTGCGTGCTGGATTGCGGTCCCTTTTTGCACAGCGCGGGTCGGGTGCTCGGCAACGTTGCAACTCCCAAGCTTTGTTTTTTTGTGTAGGGGACTCTACTGCTGCTGTCCCCGTCGTTATTTAGTTCCTTTTCGACGGTCTACTCGTCCAGTCCAGCCCTCGTCGACGCGGGTATCCACAGCTCAGTTCGGGCTCATTTCGGTTCGATAAATGTCGCATTAAAGAGTCATTGGAGCTGGGAACGGAGCTCATTCGTGGTTGTAGTCACATAAGGGTTAACGGCGTGGAGTAGAAATCGGCTGTTTTGGTCGTTCGTGCTGAACGTTGGCCTGCCTTGTATTGGCACAACCTTCCGACAGCAATGTGAATCAGTTGTCAATATCAATTGTCTGTACGATCAGCTCAGCACCGCCAATATGCAGTCCAACCATGTAGGACACAAATTACATACCACGGCGTACATACTATATTTTGTCGCAGTGTCCTTGCCAAAATAGGAAGGGACGGCCATAGAGCGTCCCGGGAGCCAAAATGTGCGTCATACACATGTCAAAAAGGTCTGCTCTTGGAGGCGGGCATCACTGGGATGTAGGGGAAGCCAGGCAGGTTGCCGTACATACTTTTTGCAGCGAACCGCCGGTCTAATGTCGATCGAATGATCATACTCCGTACTTCGTACCATCAGCACCATGACTCTCGGCGAACACGAGCACGTACGAAAGAACGGCTACAACACTATNTGTGCGTCATACACATGTCAAAAAGGTCTGCTCTTGGAGGCGGGCATCACTGGGATGTAGGGGAAGCCAGGCAGGTTGCCGTACATACTTTTTGCAGCGAACCGCCGGTCTAATGTCGATCGAATGATCATACTCCGTACTTCGTACCATCAGCACCATGACTCTCGGCGAACACGAGCACGTACGAAAGAACGGCTACAACACTATAACAGACGGGAAGAAAAGCGTCAATCGCTGCCACCGCTGGCGGCCGTTGTGGCCTACCACCAAGCCGCAACAACACTCTGCCCCATGACGATAACTTCACGACGCACGAAGGTTACTCCACGATTACCTTCTCTCCCCAAGTCCCCCCGCTAAACTCCGAGTTCCATTCGCTGTATCGCCCACCCCCGCCACAGACGTACCACCCATGTTGGGTTCCGAAACAAAGACCTCCCCCCCCAATTCAAGCTCGCTGCAGCCGGCAATGTGTATCTACGCCAACACCAAAAACCTAGAACACCACAGAAGGCCGCCCAAAACCTAGATCGCGCCTGCGGCTCCTCTTTGCCCTCCCCACGCGCCGGCGGTGCCTCCTTGGATTAGACNACTTCACGACGCACGAAGGTTACTCCACGATTACCTTCTCTCCCCAAGTCCCCCCGCTAAACTCCGAGTTCCATTCGCTGTATCGCCCACCCCCGCCACAGACGTACCACCCATGTTGGGTTCCGAAACAAAGACCTCCCCCCCCAATTCAAGCTCGCTGCAGCCGGCAATGTGTATCTACGCCAACACCAAAAACCTAGAACACCACAGAAGGCCGCCCAAAACCTAGATCGCGCCTGCGGCTCCTCTTTGCCCTCCCCACGCGCCGGCGGTGCCTCCTTGGATTAGACTACATGCTGTCCTCCCCCACGGGTGTCCCGCTGTCGCGTGGAGGTGCGCCTCTTGGACGGCCCTGTCTGCCTCTGGCGCTGCTCAGGCCTTGGTCTGCTCAGGCCTTGGGGATAACCGTGGGTCCGCTGCTACCCTCGTCTGTGGGCAGAGTGCGCATGCACTTGGTACTTGGCAGGGCAGCACGTCCTGTGTGGTGTGCGCGGGGGATTTGAAATCGGTTCANTGTCGCGTGGAGGTGCGCCTCTTGGACGGCCCTGTCTGCCTCTGGCGCTGCTCAGGCCTTGGTCTGCTCAGGCCTTGGGGATAACCGTGGGTCCGCTGCTACCCTCGTCTGTGGGCAGAGTGCGCATGCACTTGGTACTTGGCAGGGCAGCACGTCCTGTGTGGTGTGCGCGGGGGATTTGAAATCGGTTCAGTAGAGTAGGTTCTGCAGGCGTTTTTCGTGTTGGCAGAGGCCTCTTTCCTGACAACGTTGGCAGATTTCCGGGCAGGGCACCCACAAATAGGGCGATTTTTGTAAGTCAGAGAGACAGATGATTGGGCGATGGGCACGACGCTCTCGGCAGAATCACCGAAATCCTCTTGCACAGCAGCACCATAAACACCACGTACACAACATGCGATACAACCAGCACAGCAGTATACGGATGTTGTAGGCTAAGGGCAGCCAAAGGCACACATCATGAGAAGCGTTGGGTATGACTCTTGCAGCCCCTTGCTTGCTGTCGGCAGCACAAGCGAGTGACGACGCAAGTCAATCCGCGGTCGGTCTGCATCACCCTCAACCTACCGATCTTTGGAGCTTTCCGCACAGACATATCCCCACAATGGAGAAAACGAGGCCTACACACTGCTGTAGGCCAAGGCCGCCCAAAGGCACACATCATGGTTGGCGTCGGAAGCTATTTGTAGACCCGGAGGCCTACTGCTAGCCACGTAAGCAAGGGAACATGCGAGTGCACACACGTCAGATCTCTGTCTGCGGTCTCTTCGTCTGCCGGCCGATCTTTTGCTTCCACAACAGACGCACCCCGAAAACAGAGACAAGTGAGACGGACGCAGCGATGGAAGCCAAGGGCGGCCAAATACGCACGTCGTGGGAGGGGTCCGGGCCAATTTTTAGAGTCCGTTGCCCGTCGCTAGTAGCGAGAGCGAAGAAAGCAGCTGCGCACCCATGCACAGCAGCAGGCGGCAGCAACAGCAAGCAGCAGCAGCAGCAGAGGCAGCAGCAGTCCTGCTGCCGCTGAGCTGATGATGATGAGAGCTAAACAGCGCTCCCATTCACCCCCTGACTGCCTGGTGGTATACGGTGAGGTGTGNGCCACGTAAGCAAGGGAACATGCGAGTGCACACACGTCAGATCTCTGTCTGCGGTCTCTTCGTCTGCCGGCCGATCTTTTGCTTCCACAACAGACGCACCCCGAAAACAGAGACAAGTGAGACGGACGCAGCGATGGAAGCCAAGGGCGGCCAAATACGCACGTCGTGGGAGGGGTCCGGGCCAATTTTTAGAGTCCGTTGCCCGTCGCTAGTAGCGAGAGCGAAGAAAGCAGCTGCGCACCCATGCACAGCAGCAGGCGGCAGCAACAGCAAGCAGCAGCAGCAGCAGAGGCAGCAGCAGTCCTGCTGCCGCTGAGCTGATGATGATGAGAGCTAAACAGCGCTCCCATTCACCCCCTGACTGCCTGGTGGTATACGGTGAGGTGTGAGCGTGCGCACTGGTGACCTACGTGGTGGTGTAGGCTCCATCCATATCCATCTACGCTTGCTCTGATGTCTCTCTCCGACCCTTCTTTTCGCGCTTCGCGCGAAATATCTATAGTCTAGACTATTTATTTTTTTGGACCCCCATGCAGCGGAGGGCTGCCGATTTCCGAGAACCGCGGCTCTCCCGCTCTCTTGTTGTGTCCTTGAGTTCACGTGCTCCACTTGCCAGGTACCAGCAGCAGCCGAGCAAGGGGGAAGGGAAAGGATGGGGAGAGGGTAGGTGGAAACTCGCGAGAGGGGAGGTCTTCCTGTCGTTAGTGTGTTGTAGTGCTGATTACCGCCCCCTCGGTACAAGTTGTACAAATATATTTATGTACCACCGGTCGCAGTGGCGGTGCTGTAAAGCAGGTTGTGATGATGAGCCTTGCTTGTTATACGCATGCACGTGTTCCTAGCGGTCCACGTAGTCACGATTGTTCAGGCCTTAACCTTGGCAAAAGCGTGCACCCGTAGTTGTCGTGGCTGCCAGCGAAGACTCCCAAGTGTTGGTTTTGCAGTTAGTTTTAGTTGCCGTGCTGCAACGCTGGAAAAAATAAATAAACAAACGGTCGACATGGGGAAAGCAACGAGGGTCGCCGCGTACGTCCACCCAAGTCTAAGGCATAGCAGTAGACTACCCCAGAGCTATCGAGATAGCAAGCATTTATCGATCAATCGACTCCACTCACTGCGGTAGAATTAAGCTAGTCGGCGCAACCACCAGCGGCTCGCCAAAAAATGGTGTGATGGTCGTTCGTCATCCACACGGCGCACCTGCGGCGTGGGCTGATGAGAACATGCAGTAGTAGTGTCGTTCGGGCGGGATGCAAGATGAAAGTAAAGCAAGCTGCCATCAGCGACGGTTCCCAGGCTCGAACAGCTCACACAGCTGGCGTGTTTTCGATTCGAGAAACCAGCAAACATAACGAACTAACAATACATACCATGGGTAGTAGGGGGGTTCCCCTAAACGGGGTGAAAACTTCCGGAAGGCGGCCGTTTTTCCGGTAGCGGTGTGTTTTTCCGGTTGAGGCGATTACGCCGCACTTCTAACCGGACAAAGGGCACCGGAAGTTTTTCGTTGAAGGCCGGATATTTTCTTTGAACAAGGAGGTTTTTCCTGTTGGAGAAGAGGGCAGGGTGGCGAAACGACACCAGGTGCAACAGCACACCATACTGGCTTCGAAACTGTTCGACGCGAAGGCCGAATACGTCTGAGTTCGCAGCTGAGAGTATTGGAGGAGGTTTGTTCGGGAGGGTGCTGGAACGTGGCACGCTAAGGCTTTTCCCGCGCCGCGCGCAGGAAGTCTTCTGACCTGACACACACGTGGAATTCTGGGCCTCCAAAAACGGAGCAAGGATTGGGGGCAACTGAAAGCAAGCGTACACGAAGGTGGGGATAAGCGCAGTAGCCGCGGGGCGCGAAGGCGTTCTCCGCCCCCCCGCGGCTACACTAGGGCGTTGCGTGCTGGGCATACGCCGGCGTCGGCTCGAGGAGGGAGTGAGTGCGTTGTTTTAGGAGGGTTTTGTTTGCGGCCACCGTCTTGTTGGAGTCGTTGTGCTTGTCATGGACTCTACTCCGACGCCTCCGAGACGCCGGTCAGACAGGCGCAGCACGCCTAGGCACCACAATCGAGATGAGGGGTACGGCAGCCCCCCAGATTGGGTCTAGGTTGGCGGGAGAATACGCACTCGCACGTCGACGTGGGACCGCCACCACCCCCTTCTCCATCGCAGACTCCAGCCCGTTACCTGGCGACGCAGCTGGAGGCGGTGGTAGTGGTACGCCCGAGCCGGAGGGTGGATCAGCAGCCAACAAGGGTGGGCAGCGTGCCGGGGGCAAGGCGAAGCAGAAGCCTAACGACGAAGGTTAGTATCGATTGAGCCTCGCATACGTACCTTCAAGCCGCCAACACAGCAGCAGTAGTGCAGTTCCGTGTGGCGCATCTAGGCGCAACGCGACGTGCGTCAGGTGCGGGGGGCGTGCGTACAGAAGCATTTTTTTCGCCCCGCTTGTATACATGGCCGCCGAGTGCAGGCACCGACGGCAGTTCTGTACAGATGTTTCAGCGCGTATGGTCCGTCCGGGACAATTCTTCCATTCGCGTTTTGTGCGATAACTCTTGTAGAAAAAAGAGTTGGAATATGAAACAACGATATTCGTGATCGCCTCGTCGAGCTACGTCGATAGCTGCAGAGTTTTGTTTATTGTGAGAAAGTGCAACATCTTTGGCCGAAATGATCCACGGAACCCCCTAATCGTGCATGGTACCCCATTCATACCACGGAACCCCCCTTATCATGCCACGAAACCCCGAATTACGCCACGGAACCCCCTCTTACCACAGAAACCCCAGGGCCTTCAAGCTCTCCACCAATTGTAACTGCTTATGTCTACAGTTCTTCCATGCTTACAAACATTTACACGTGGTCTGCCACGTCCCTTTTTGGCCACGACTGCTGCGGGTGCTAAGTGCCGTTGTATGTAGGGCGAATGGGCGAGGGTCGCGCCCTGGCACAAGGGGCTTGTGTGTGGTGTGTGACAGGAAAGAAAATGCCCCCAGCAGAAAACAATACACGGAATATCTCCCGAACCAGAGTGTTATTTGAAAATCGGAAAAGTTTTCCGTATTGGGGATTACGAGAGGAATCGATTGCCGTGGTCATTTTCAAGTGCCGTGGTTGTTTTTAGGGAACCATTGCGAAGCAGCTGGCCTCCAGAATCCAGTTTTTCGCCGATAACTCCTTGTAGTTATACTCATATCAAATTCAAATTTTTTTCCGTCTGGAGAATTCCGGGAGCTGTCCAAATCCGGTCTCAGAATTGTGTTCTGAGAAAAAGACACCCCTAGGTCATTGCGAACGATATTTCCGGTTATGTACAAATGCAAGACGAACAAGAACCAAAAGAGAAAAAACAACTCCACAGGAACAACCGCCTGGAGACAGGGCGTTTGCCGGCACTTTCGGCTTTCGGAACAACCCCCCCACCCCCGAGAAAAGTTGACATAAGTGCAGGTCGGAATTACGGAAAGTTGTACCCCGACGGACCATATGTAGAGGTGAAGGAGCGTGGTGGGTGCGATGGTGGCGGGGTGGCGGGTGTTGCTCAATCTCGCGTTTCAACTTGGGTCATGTGTGTCGGGGCTTATAAAGATTAATACAGGCTGTAATGATCACACAGCAGGTCGAACTGAAGTTCTGCTCCACTCTCGCTGTAAAAGTGCAAACAAGAGCCTGTCCTGACGCTCATCGATACGCACGCCCTCCTCCTCTACCTCGCCAGGTCCCACTCGTCTCTGTTGGACGCCTGCGGAGAAGGTTGTACTCTGGAAGGCGATCCAGAAACACAATCCTTTCGCAGAGAGTGGACAGAAGCTGGTGAGAAAATATTGGCGTAGGGTAGCCGCTTCCGTGATCGACGACCAGGACGTAGAGGTGTACACGAACGAAGGAGGCAGGGAGACCGTCCATGTGGCCATGCAGGAAAAGAACAAGGTGTGGGAGGATCGCGTGCGCGTTGTATCCATATGCTTCAGAATTTCGATAACGAAGCCTCGTATGTTGCACTCACGTTCTCCTCGTAGGTCGTTCGGTAAGGGTTAGCATTACTTTGAACCTTCTAATAGTGCGAAGCAGTGGTCCCACGAGACCATTTCCCACATGACGTGCTCGCGTTTCGCGTAGAAGGTGGTTAGTCTATGCCGGACCAAGGTGCCACACTTTCATGGTACGTTCATGTCTGCTGTGAGTTTCCGGAGACGGGGTGGAGAGATTCCAGGCTCCCGCTACGTTCTGAACTGCATATTCTGGCGCAAGATGAAATACTGCAACACTAGACTATGCATGAGGGAGTTGCGCCTATTACCATTGTATGCATAGCACTGACATGGCGGCCAGGTATAGAAGCCAAGGTATTCCTCGCTAAACAGATACCCGCACGCTTCACTTTTTTCAATACAGTCGAGGGACCCTTTTAGTGCCGGTACGTGCACAGAGCGTTCACCGGCACTAAATCGGGCACCCGGCACTACTGCGAATAGTGCCAAAACGGCACTATTGAGGGCTGGCCAATCCCTCATTAGTGCCGGTACCGGCACTAATGAGGTTGTGTTCGATTTATGGTGTAGCGCCCACGCTTACGGGGCCAACAAAGAACGAAATGGATCGCCACTATTACTGTACTGTTGAGTGAAGTTCCAGCATGGGCGTGGGCAGAGTTGAGTTTTCTTTTTGTTGTCTTGGGGCGCTCTTTGGTTCTTCATTTTCTTCTGCACCTCACTTATTTGCTTATTTGTGTACTGTCGTCGGGACAAATTCTCTCCTGTTTGCCTGGCGCACCCGCTTCGATGTTGCAAGAAAAAAAAAACAAGCACGACAGGCAGCGCACCGCAAAAAATCAAACAACCGTTACCACAGCTGTAACCCCTGCCCTCACTACTGTACGTCGGGACAAATTATCTCCTTGTCTGGCGCACCCGCTTCGATGTTGCAAGAAAAAAAAAATGACATGCACGACGGGCAGCGCACCGCAAAAATCAAACAACCGTTTTTTTAGTGCCACAGCTGTTCCCCGCCCTTACTCCGTAGCAACAAACTCCCTCATGTCTGCCTGGCGCACCCGCCTCTTGGAATGCGCTGCAATCATCGCCATCTTCGCTTTCGCTAGGTAGAGCGCCGCGTCTCCATTGCCGCTCTCCTCTGCTGCCGCTTCCAGGACGCCGAAGTGAGACGACAGTTCACCATAAGCCGGTGGGACACGGCGCGCGAGCCCCGTGTTGTCATCGCCGCTGTCCTCCTCCTCGTCCTCCTCCTCGCGGCCGGTAGACACTCGAGTCCCAGCCAGCTGTGCCGTCATGTCTTCCACCGTATCCTCTCTGAGAGCCTCAACCACTTCATCGTCGTCCTCGATGGTAGCCCACCCTTGAATCGCGTTCACCGCTTCCTCCAGGAGCGGCTTTCCGGGTTCGATGCGGAGTTCGGCGATGAGTTCGGCGATGTCCTCGTCCTCGATTTGGGTACCCTGCTTGTGCGCCTCGTGCACGCTCGTGCTCAACGTGTTGAGAGTCTCCGTGAGAGCCTTCAAGGTAGGCTCGGCGACGTGGAACTGGGACTTTCCGTATTGCTTGGTGAGCTCAGCGGCCATCTCGTCCGGAAGAGTCTCGGCTTTGACAAAGCACCTGATCCCAGGTAGCGCAGAAAATGTCATGCATACGTTTGTGGGTGGACAACAAGCGGATGTTAGATGAACCCAGGGACGATCAAAGACTCATAGGCGGGGGAGGACTCAAGTTTTTGCGAAAAGCAAAGAAGATATGTATTCGGATGTTGGAAAACTCAGTCGAAAACAATATAATCTATCCGTACAACCTTACCCACGTTACCTTTGTACCACCAAAGCTATGTGCACCAAGGCGCGAGTTGAACAGTTTACATTATAAACAGCGATTGCACATGCTCAAACCTCACCTGGCGATGTCCTGGGCGGTGACGCTGGCCCATGCTTTCTGGAGAAGTTCAGCGGCATCCCGCACGTGAGGTTGGTGCCCTTGCGCCAGCCCCATTGTCCCGGCCTTCATTTTGCGAGCTTTGGCCTCGGCACGAAGGGTGTCAGCCACCAACATGGTCGATGTCTTCACATCGAGCAGCTCCTTCCTGTAGTTGCACTTTGTCTCGGCGATGATCCCCAGATCCACAGGCTGGTGTACGGAGGTGCAGTTTGGAGGGTAGAACTTGATGGTAACTTGCCCCCGATCATCCACTAGATCACCGTGAGAAGCACAGCCGTCCATCAGAAGCAGCACAGGTTCGTGAGTGAAGCGCCGAACGAACGGGAGGAAGACCTCACACCACCACTTGCGGAAAGTCGCGGTGTCGGACCAGGCGTTGGCCTGCGAGAAGTACTTGAGAGGTGAAGGCGTGTCGTTGAAGCAGCGGGGACCCTTTGCCTTCCCGATGATGGACATGTCAACCTTTGCAGTGCCGTCGGCATTGGCGCACATGATGGCAGACAGTCGATCCTTGAAGAACATGCCCTTGGAGCCCCGCGCCGTCTTCCGATCCTCCAAGTTGGAGAGGTACGTGCGCCTGGGCATGAGCTTCCACTGGAGGCCTGTCTCGTCGACGTTAAAGATGAGCCTAGCCGGGTACTTTGCGCAAAGGGCCTTGAGTTCCTCCATGGCTTCCTTGATGGCCTCCTTGTTGACGCTACCAGCCTCGCCATGAAGTCTCACGCTGTCGATGCTGTTGCGCTTCACGAAGTTCCTGGCCCACCTTTCGCCGGCCTTGAAATCCTCGACCCTCGCCTTCACTTCCTTAGAAGCTGCTGGATCAGCCAGCAGGGTTGCCCTGGCGGCACGGCCGAAGCTTCGAAGGACGTCGCGCGTGACGGGCATCTTGGTCTTCCGGGCTTTCTCTAGTAGGTCAAGAGCTATGGCGTCCACCTATTGACCGTCAAACGAGGAGTAAACAATAAAGAGGGTACAAAAGATAGCACGATTAGTTTCGAACATTAAGCCTCGTTGCACAGTGCATCGTAGTGGGAAGGAAACATTTCCGGGCATTTGAAAAACCACAGAAGCTCGCCGCTGCATCCGCATGTGTATTTATGTATTGTAACTCGTTTGAAAGAATAGGTGTGCGTGCGATGTAATGTACCAGTACAGTACAAACAAGTACACATTTTTGGTTCGCAGTTTATATGCTGGCGCAGCAGCGCACGAACGATAAAACAACAAAGAAAGTTGAAAAAAAAGGTAACACAAAAAAAGACACAAACGAACGACGAGAGGGAATAAGCTCAACAAGTACTGTAACAGTCGAGAAATAGAAGAAACATGGGGAAAGGGAACAGAGAACAGGGAACAACTTGACAAGAGAAGAAGAAAAAAGAACAAGAACATCAGATAGACGAACAAGGCTACAGAAAAAGGTCCTTGCAAAAACGAAAACTCTTTGCAAACAAGGCCCGGCAAAAAAAAAAAGGCAAAGAAGGCGCGGGAACTACGCGTATTTTTTTAAAACAACAGCAGAGTAGCGCACCTCCGGATTATTGCCTGTGCGCACGTTTTTCTTGCTTCCTCCGCGTCCTGCAGCAGCCTCGGTCTCGTACTTCTTCCTGTTCTTCTTCACATCCCGGACCAACCGTTCCGAGCACTTGAAGCGATCTGCTAGCTGCTCATGAGTCACCTTCTGATCCATCAGCTTCAGCATCTCACACTTGGCGCTGAAATCTGGCCGCGCACGAGGCTGAGACTTGTTACTCCCCCCATTCGTGGCCTTCGGACGTTTAGATTGTGCCTTCCCAGTGCTGTCTGCTGCTGACACTTTGCGCTTGCCGGCTTTGGCGACGCACGCGCTGCAGATGCGGTGATTCTCGTTGCCTACATCAACCACACTGCCGCAAATGCCGTGCAGTCGCCCGCCACATCCTCCCTGGCAGCCGTGACCATGAGGGTCTTGCGGCGTGGTGTCCTGTAGTTGGCACAGTTCACCTTCCGCACAGGGCATGGTACGCCCCTGTGTAGAGCTGTTCGGGTCTGCAGCAGCACGTGTACCCTATTTCTGTGTGTGGAGTCTATGTTTTCTGCCCTGGGTTGTGCGTGTGTGTGTTTCGCGCGTGCGGAGTACCGGCACTATTGGGGGTGACAGCAGTGCCGAACCGGCACTATATCGGGCATGCTTTAATTAGTGCCGGTCTGGCACTATTGAGAGCTCCGCCTGTGTGCAGAGATTTTACCGGCACTATACCGGGCATCTGGCACTATTCAACCGGCAATCAAAGGGTCCCTCGACTGTAGTCACAAACACCCAAACAGGGTTACCGACTGCTATCCTTATGCAACGCACGAGCACATCAGTAGGTTCCCGTGTATGGCGTCGTCGTGAGTTGCACGCGACTCGAGAACAAGTATCGGCTCTGACGATACTACTACTGTTGTAGTCTCGAGCAAAATCCCAACGGTTGCACGGTGTCTTTGCGCCCCCCCCCCCTCCCCCCGCTGTACCGCAGCACCTGCCCTTCGAGACACTCATCAGTAGGTGCAAGCAACTATTCGACGATGACAGGAGGAGCAAGGAAAAAGGGGAGAAGGACTCCGAGGGCAAGACCGGGGACGGCGAGAAGGACGCTCAAGTGTTCGACGAGGAGAACGAGGAGGGGTCCGAGGCAAGTCGATCTTGTTCTGTGTTTTAAAGGTCTCACGAACCATGAAGCGGCACGGCGTTGCTATTCGGTGGTTGCCGATATGCAGTTGATCACGTGCCGCCATAAAGCCTAAACTGACGCAAATTAGTTTTCGAAGACCTGAAGTCAGAGGGCGGTTGGCCCGAAGGGTTTCTTATCATGATCGAGTTATCTTCTACATCATATTTCGGGTCCTTCTCACGCGGGCCCGCCGTTCATAGGCCGCGGCGTAGACGCGGAGTCATCTTCCATAACTAAACCTAGACCGTGCACTCAAAAGAATAACGCGTAGTCTTGCTAAGCTTATTTTGTCTCCAGCGGTACTGGTCACCCACCCCTCCCACCCACGACGGTTGCAAAGATTAGACTGTAGCGTCGATAACTTTGAAAACACTCAGTTTCCCCGTGGAGAAAGCGCAAAGTCCGCCGCCAATCTCTTACAGCGCCAAAATTCGTCCTTCCCCTGGCAACCGCTCAAGCTGGGCGTGGGCGTAGCGCCTACCTTGTCGAACTCGTTAAGGTGTCAGGGTTAGCCAAACCATAAGTATATTCGGGGGTAGGTAGCAGTGAAACCGCTGCGAACTACGTAAGCGCTATGTAAGTCACAGATGTAGGGGCCGCAAAACAACGGTAAAAATGCCCGTCAAACTCAGAGAGGACCAGCACGGTTGCCATACCAATGTTGCCTGGCTGGGTTACGGTAGATCGCGTACGGCGTGTATTAAGAGGATCACTTTACTCCCGTGTCCGGCGGGTCCTACGCAGTCCATTTTGTCTTGGGCTTTTGGTCGAGCAAAGCGGTTATGAGCTTACTCGAGCGAAGCGGATGTTTTGTTTTTTGCCCTCCGCATTTGTCGTTGGGGCGTCCATTGACGCCCCCCCCCCCCCCCCCCCCCCCCCCCCCCCCCCCC
>CACKRE030002581.1:113751-130469 GCA_902602495.3 Ectocarpus sp. CCAP 1310/34 | reverse complement strand
AAAAAAAATCAACGTCGTTGCCAAGCGACGAAAACTCAACCCCGATGGCAAACACCGATGGGGGTGTCTTGTTTTACAACGTCGTTGCCAAGCGACGAAGACCCAACACCGATGGCAAACACCCGGAGGGGGGGGGGGGTACTCATAGTCGTGCATGCCGTAGTCGTTAGACCATTGACCTCGCATCCCTACAAAGCCGGGACGGAGCACGCCGGGTTCTCACCGGACCAGGCTCTCACATCACCAAGCGCGAAGCGCCGTGAGATATTCGGCGAGTCGCATGAAGGGTGCGCTGCATCCTGCTAAGGGTGTTCGGCATCTTGTGCTTACTTCCTTGCGTACGGATGACAGCTGCGTATGACTTAATTTACTTTCTGGTGCTTTCACTTCCAGAGACAGTTGTAAGCACTGTGTAACTGCCTCGAGGGTGCTTGACCATTTTAACACAACGCGGTGCGATCATCCCCCTTGCGCGGAGTGAGGGTTCTCGACCCCGCACAACATGATCTACTCGACCACCATTATGGTTACCGCCAAAAAAAAAACCGGAGGTAAAAAAAAAAAGCGGTAACCTGTTTGCCGAGTTCACGAAGTGAATTGGCCTGTTTTACAACGTCGTTGCCAAGCGACGAAACCCAATCCCGATGGCAAACACCGGGGGGGGTGTCATGTTTTACAACGTCGTTGCCAAGCGACGAAGACCCAACCCCGATGGCAAACACCGGGGGGGAGTGCCCTGTGTCTTGAGGGGGCCGGGAATGCCTTTGATTGCTTGCAGTCCGTGCGTGTTGCGCTTAATTCCGTGCGCCATCGTGCGAGAAACGAATGCAACCTACTGACGAGCCACCCACACACAAGCTTGTCGAGCTCTGTGCTGTACTCTTGGCCCTTTCTTCTTTTAATGACCCCCCCCATTCTCGAAATGGGTGTGGAGTTGTTGCAATAGTCAATTTACGAGAGCCAGAAAAGACAGTTCCCAACGCAGGTTATCGATTCAGCCAACCTCCCTGTTTCAGAAAAATACAACAATGAAGGAGGCAAAGCTCAAGGTCGATTCTGTTCTAAACATGTCGCAGATTGTGAGAACGACCTTGACGGTTTACCAAATGTGCAGACGACCTTTCTCTACCACTTGCAGTTCTACCTTACCCAGCAACTACGAACCCCGCCGCCAGATCGGACATCATGGCCAGAATGTCACGATGCCATAACGCCAGGATGTCATAAATCGAAAACCAATTCCTGTCTTGCCTGAAGCACCCTTGTATCTTCCTAGCCCCCATGTGCAGCGAGGCGTACTCCTTTATCGCGATTCGTTCCCTCATCTTGGGTAGGGGAGACAATCCGAAGAACTTGTCTCCGACCTGTCAAATACAACAAGACGTGAGTCATGAAAGTGTTTGATGAAAGCTCTTTTTTTCGTTGAACCGACGCAATCCGAAGCGTTTCCGCCCCGTCTTCTTCAAGTCGCATCAACTATTTGTTACCGTCGAGGTACGGTTCACACCAACTACCACTTGAACAAAACCAAAAGGTTGACTTGATGGGTACAACTTTGGTCCTAAACAGTAGGACGATAGTACTTTACCAACGTTACCATGTCCCCCCGACGTGGATTTCGGCCCTCCAAAATCAAGAAGTTGGCTACGTACGTTACTAAGCACCGAGAAAACATAGCACCAGCGTGTCCGACCCGCCTCGCCCCTCCAGCATCATCGATGCGCGCCTCCCTGCCCCCATATCACAGCCTGTTAATACTCGCCCATGAATGCCTCCTCAATCCTCAATGGGGTTTTGTGTAGAATCAAATGAAGATGCATGATGCATGTTTTCGGTTTGTTCGGCTGACGGACAAAGTCGCGCACACTAATATTTAGCGGTGCTCGTACTAAGGGGTGCAAAAAAGTCCGTCTCCTCACGGAGTCTGCCAACAAAAAAAACTGGATCCTAGGACGAAAGATCACCGTGCGAAGAACTTCTGTCCTGCGTACTTGCGTCATTTCGGTCAGCAACACTCAGCGAGGCTTGTAGCCACACGCCTCATCCTCTAGTTGGGTCAACGTCGCCCGCCATTCTTGCCTTTATGCGGCTGTACGGGTAGCGCTCCTTGATGATGTTGAGCGCCGTGAGCGTGGCCTTGGTACCCTTCAGGTTAAGAGAAGACAACGCCGGGCATCCCGCCACCAGCCACTGCACCCCGGCTCCTGTGATCTTAGGACAGTCCATCAGGACGACCTGTGGATGTAAGACCGAGGAGAAAGGGTCAATTTTCTCGAAACGTTGCTGAGATCCCAGTCGTCATTGCTCGTTCGCAAGGTACTTGAATCTGGGAAGATTGGTCAGACTCCCCATCCCCCCTACACGCTTTCTCACGCAGGGAGGAGGAGGGGACTTCGGCGTCACGGGTGTAACCTTCTTGTACTCAAGGTGTACGGTAGACAGGATGAGGATACGTGTATGTGGAAGGGGGGGGGTTCGTGCGTAGCCGTTGAGAATAGAGACGAGTTTTGTTGGTGGGGTACGCCCCACCTCGCCGTACTGGGTTTTACCGGTCGGACGCATTTGTTGTTATTGCCACGAGCCACACACTCATGCGTGGTGTGACACTCAATAGAATTCTCATCGATATTACACGCACATCATTTCTCTGGCCGCATCTACTCCGTAAGCGCGGTGTCGACATGCTGGTGTATGTTAACTCAGCGTCACCCCGTTTCCTTACCACTAACATTCTTCATGGATCCACACGCTTGTTCAAGGCGATACTGCGTACTGCGTACCACTCACTTTCTCAAGCTTCTCCATCTGGTGGTCATGGAACCCGACCAGGGCCGAATCTTCCAGGCTCCACACCTCTCGAAGGTCCAACACTTCCAGATCTCGACAGAGGCTGCACACGGCCAAGATTCCTGGCGCGCCCAGCGGGGGTGGTACGCCGACAACTCCCCTCAGGCACAGCCTTCGAAGGCGTCGACAACCTCTCGCGAACGATGCAACGGCAGCGTCGGTCACTGCACTCCCGCAACTGCAACCGACCGTAGCGACGACTCGGTGTCAAGGTACGCTTGTCTGCCATCATTTTAGTATTGTGCTCTCGGGATAAACGTGGCGGTTGAGATAGGTTTTGAAGGAAGTTGTTTTGCCGAGTGTGTGGTGGCACTCCTGCTCTGATCTGCACTAAAATAACAGCAGTGCCGCGCTGGATGCTTTTCCCCACTGCCGACCCAACGCCCACCTCGCTAGCTTATCTTATCTTGCGCGTCTCAACAGACGTGTATTGCCCTCTTTGTGCTTCGTGCTACAACGTAAACAGCAGAATGGGTGGGGTACGCGTACCAAACATGCCAAAAACAATGCACGTTACGTCTTCGCTGCCACCCCTGTTGATGATATTGAGAGGCACTTTGGATCGTGGGTAAGCCGATGCACTGCTATGGAATTCTGTTCTGGACTTCTCAACGGCACTATCCAGTAGAGGAATTTATCAACTCGATACCGCGAGCATCAATAGAAAAGGAAAACGAATCGAAATGCCAAATACATGTACTCCGAATCTGCACCCCAGCGAAACTGACACCAACGTTTCTGACCAGAATCGCACGCTGTAACAACTCTCTGCTTCCCACCCGCTGCCCAGCCTCACCCTCTCCCGCGAAGGGAGTGAAACAAAAAACAAAGGTGGGGTACTCCCCCAATACATCTGCCTGAGCTTTATTCCTCCTCAATCCAGCGAAACTTGTTTACAATACAGATACCACTCACTTAGGGAGGTTCAGTTCCGTTAAGTTTGGGCAACCTTTCGCCACAGCAGCCATGCCTTCCTGGGAAAGACCGGGACACCGGGCCAGAGACAGTCGCTTGAGTGAGCGCAGCCCGCCGCCCACAGACCGGAGCGCAGTCTTGGAGATCTGGAAGCACCCGTCTAGGACAAGCGTTTGCAGTCCTGTGCAGCCTTTTGCGAGCGCCTGGTTGTTGTATGGTCGACCGTTGGTTTTCAAGTTCGAGCAATCAGTGTTTGCATGTAGCTCCGTTTTTTCACGAGACGGGGGCTAACGCCCGAGAGGATAGCGCAATGCGGACGATTCTGGGCGGACAATGAACAAGCCCAACAGCAATTTTAGAGAGAAGACTGGCTAACCGTACTGTACGTACAGAGTAGCGGGTTCGTGTTGTTGCAAATTACTTGTGTAGGATGCCCACATGACGCTAACCACAGAACTTGTTAGGAGAAGTTGCTGTTTCGTTGGTGAAACCGTCAGCTACTGCGCTGTTGCCGGCTACAGAAGCACTAACTCCAAACGCACTCCCGAGGTCTTTCACCATGTCAGCCAACAAGTCAGAACGTCGGGGCCCCCGTAGCGGCCAAGAAAAACCCCTGGTGTGCCATGCAAACAAAAAACTAGTCGAGACGAGCGGAATTTTGTGCTCAAACGGCAGGCACACCTCGATTTCCCGCGGAACGATTCGTATTTCCCCCCCCTTCAGCGGCAGATCAAGGCACAGCCAGATAAAACGACAGAGGACGTCGTCAGGCTGTTGAACAGGCGTGCACGTTGAGTGAGTGGTCATCACCTGGACCCCCGTGAGGGCGAAGTCTCTCTGCATGCCGTCGGAAAGGTTGACAATCCCGGACAAGTCCAGGTGTGTCAGCCTCGTGCACGAGCTCCCGAGCCTGGCCACGCCGATGTCGGTGACGTGCTTCAGGGACGCCATCCCGAGATGCTCGAGCAGGGGGCACCTCTCGCAGAGGCTTGTGACTCCCGCGTTGGAAACCTTGACGCGTCCAGCAACCAAGTTCATGGGGAGATTACGTGACTCTCGCGCTAGGGTTACAAACGACAGGATATAATTCTTGAGATCGATTGGGAAATATTCCCTCTTGTATAATCCCACGGCACAATGACAGATAATCTTGCTTTTCTCGATTGAGACGGCAGTTGCAAGGGCTGTGTAGACATGGTACGTACCAACACACCGGTTGCCCCGGTGGTCTAGTGGGTAGCCTCGCAGCCTGCTAAGGGCCAGGTCATGGGTTCGAGTCCCGACAGAGTAGAGTTTTTTCTCGCTAATTAAATCCTGGTCTCCGTTGGAAGCGACGCGCTGCAAAGCTCGTTGTTATTAATAGTAAACTTGATCGACTTCATAAGTCGCGAGGGAAGGGATTGCTGTACCCTTCTCGCGGTAAAAACATCTCAGGCAGGAACCGCAGGAGGGGTCTCCAACCCCCCCCTCCCATATTACCCCCGTTGGGTCGTCTAGCTGGTAGAAGTGGCGGATAGGGGCCAGAGGGGCAGACGACAGAGTCCAATGACGGAAAAAAAAAAAACGATACTTCGGTAAAATTGGTACTACATCCGTACCCGATCCGTTGTTGACCTCGGTACGACATCCCGTACCATACCACAGGTATCCGTACATCACCCAACATAACCATGGATAATGGGTCGGAATTTTTTATATAATAAATTAATCCCTCGATGGGAACCTCTTTTGCGTCCCGACCATGCACACAGCGACGTGAACAAATAGGACGTGGCGGGATATAATATCAAGGACAATGCAGCACGTTGGGTTTGAAATCTAATGCAATGCTACGCTGGTGTAAAGTTACTAAGGCAGATATGCACGTCATTCTTCAATGAATCCGTAGCGTGTGAGTGAGACTCCTTGCACAGGCAACGCCATCGGAAGCCTAATGCCAGCAACCTAGCTTTGCAAACCTTGACGCAACCAGACACATCCAGATATTCCAGCGCAGGGCAGCCGCTGGACATCCACGCAAGGCCAACATCCGTTACACCGTCGCAACCCTTCACGCTAAGCCACTGGAGTCCGGGGCAACCCTCACCCAGAGCCTGAGCTCGGCCGGGTACGAAGAAGGACGAAAAAGCAATTAATGGTGGGGTCGGATGAGATTGGGTCAGAGCGACATGGCAAAGAGAGACTTGTGTTGGGTCCTGTGCCTTTACTCATTGACAGCTTGTCGCTGACCTCCATGACCCAGAATCCTGGCACACTAGGTGGCTTACTTCGCAATTTAATTTGCTATCCGTTTCGTGACAATGGCTTCAGTCAATGGCTTTAGCTGGCTTCAGTCGAGGACTTCAGTGGGTCAATAACGACGAGGAGAAAGCGGGGGGGTTCTATGGTGTTGCAAATTGAAGACTCCGTACTGCTGTTTCGCGTCTCACCATCAGCGTAACATCGCCAACCTTGAAGGGTAGCTCTGAACGTGACAACTCCAGGACGGTCAGCGAACTGCAACGCCTTGCCACCTCCAGCAGGCCGGTATCCGATACCTTTCAATTATTGCGCAGACCAAGGCAATGCACGCGGTTGCGGGTGGATACCGCAAAGCAACCGGAAAATCACCGTCCAAGGCGGGTCAGTAGCTATCGTACAGAGGGAAGGGTTTAAACCCTCCAAGTTACGTTGAATTCCGTGCTGAAGACAACGGTGGATCATTCTCCAACTGCAGGACCACCTCACAATGATGAGTTAATAGAACAGGTAGGGGGTACGCATCCCTAACCCTAACCCGAACCTAACTTCCCCGATTGTATGCTTCATCCAACTTGTTTACTTGGTAGAGAAATCGTGCCTAGGCTACTGCAACTGCACCAACGGGTGAATCCTTTTTCCTTGGGCACTGCTGTTCCCGACAAGAAGGTGGAGGCAGTTACCTGGTTGCAGTCTTTCAGGTCTAGGCGTGCGAGTCCGCGGCACCCCACCCCGAGCTCTTTAAGCTCTTCGTCTCCCACCCGGGAGCAGCGCGCCAGCGCCAGCGTCTCGAGCGCACGGCACCCCCGAAACAGCCTCGTCAGAACCCAGCGCCCAATCTGGCGTTCCGTTCGGTCCCGTCGCATTCCGCGCCGTTGCGGCACCCAGTCAGTGACGAAGGGAGTGGCGAGAAGAGTGTGCAGTTGCTCTTGCTGTACGGGATCGGGGCAGCTACTGCAGATTCATTGGATGTGGAGGTTTAGCCGTCGTCTCCCGCTACCTATTGGGGAAGCTACGAGCGCAAACCTGCATGCCCCTCTCCGCTAGAATGGACGAACAAAGCTCGCTCGAACACACACAGACGAAGAAGTAAAATCTCTATCGAGATTAACTTGGCGCCATTCGTGGGGGAAAAGGTGAAGTTAACTCTCACGCTCTCAAACGAGTCACCCTTGCTTCCTTCCTCTAACGCCCTCCTAATGACCTAGGTCGTGAAGCGGTAGGGCTCATTCAGAACCAAAGCAGTGTCTTTGAAGCACGATACCAGGAGAAGCAACAACAACAACAACACATACATTACTCAGTAGAGAAGGAATTCCGACCACCCCCAGCTCGGTGGGTTGCCGAACTGAAGGGAGTGTCCCGAAACGGGGGGCGCTGCCTTGTTTCGCTTTTGAGCTACTGTGCTCCTCGCCTGCTTGCAATCGGATAGATCGAGGTGCACCAGTTTCTGGCAGCACTCTCCCACGGCCGCGAGTCCAGGTCCACAGATCCCGAGGCACCCGCTGAGGTTGAGCTGGGTTAAGCCGGTGCAGTTCACGGCAAGGGAGCCTGACACACACGGAAAATTATGAACGGCAAGGACCAATTCGCAAGGCAATCAAGCAAACATCCCCCGACGCCGTTTATGTATCGGAACAAAGAATGAAGGACGCCTCAAGACTTCGTTATACTCTGCTGGACGGATCAGACAAGTAGTTGGTGCGGGTTTCATAGAAGAAGGCGCACGTTCCGGATCGGCATTGTTATAAAGGGTTGGGTGTGGGGGCGTTCTAGGATACCCAGTCTATCTTAATGACACCAGGAAGCCTGGCGAATATCATGGGTCTGACTACCATCACCATTTGCTGTTTTTTTTTTCATGTGCAAGTCAATCCTTCCATTTGCCGAGCCCGACTAATTTGGAACAACGCAAGGTGAGCGCATGTTGAACTAGCGTCAATGGTATCACGCGAAAGATGCCAAACGAGCAGAACTTCCAATTCGCATAGATCGTTTTGAAAGGACTTTAAAAACACACATATACGCGTGATCTCTCCCCTCCCCTGCCCGCCTCCCGTCCCAAAAAATGCGATATATCAAGGCACTGTGGGTTCCTCACGGATGGCAACGTCTGTGACTCGAGAGGCACCGGACATGTTCAAGGACTGCAGGCGGCGGCACTGTGCGGTCAGCGCGGCGACCCCGCTGTTTCCCACCCCCTGTGCTCCTGAAATGTCGAGGAATGTGAGGCCTTCTTGGTCGGTATAGCGGTCCTGTGTGGCATTGTAGGCGAGCCAGGTTCGATCCGTAGTATTTCATTGTTGGAGCGAGCACAGCAGGTGATCAAAAGTTGTTCGGCGTAAAGTACAATAATGTTGCATAGCGAAACAACACTCTTGCCATCTATCTAGGTTACATGTGATTGTGTCGGGGTAAGTGAGAGAGTGTAGGGCACCTCGAGAAGACGTGATGCTGGAACACTACTGTGATCGCTTGGGAGTGAATAATAGAGCAAACAGACACAAGCAGCCCGCAAGGTCTTGTCTCCGCTTCTTACGCTATCACAAGTTTCTCTTGTTCAAAACAGCACGAGACGACGTACAAGAAAGAGCAATCGCACTCCATTCCTTCCTTCTGCCGGGCACCACAATGACAAGCATGGTGCCAACATTTCTTGCATCTATCTGCAAGGAGACCTTTGTGCGCCCTGCCTTTTGGTTCGAAGTATTAATGTATCATTCGAGGAAGGGCACGACCTCGCTTTCCTCTTCATGGGTTTTCTGGCAAACTTACGAATGAAGGCGATTCCGAACATGGTGGTGTGTTTCCCAAGAGCGCCTGGTACACCTCGACGCCCCACAACAGGACGAGAGGGGATTCACGCTATGGCGAAAGTCCCGACGATAAAATGTCACTCTATTCCGTACATGCGGCGTCAATACACCGATTATAATGGTTCATGAATTTTGAGAACGGGCGCTGGGCAAAAGGAAAGCGTACAACAAACATGACGCCGACATATCACTTGGGCACGCTCAATTTCCTCCGACTTCATCCGCTCTAGGGTCTGCTTTTCCCTCCAGGCCACCATGGAAGAAGCGTCGAATTGAGCCACCCCCGAAGGGTCCATTCCTTTGAACGCGGCTGTGAGCCCCATCGCATCAATGTGGCCACTAACCTACACGTTCCCCACAGATACATTTGTCCGTGTTTATTGATCGTGGCGCCAGTGCTTGAGTGAGTTCTCGAGGTCCGTTCAGTTGATAGGGATGTTGACGGGGGGCGTATGTTTTGTTTACTGTGAACTCTGATAATGCTCCTGTGCCGTAAATTCATGGTGCCGTGGTTATGCCGGACGTCGTATGCCAGACGCTAGACCCACTCACGTTGATGTTGATCTTCAAGGGTCTGCTTTGAGGCATTCGCATCCAAGCTGCCTCTCCACGAGAGATGCACACCATTTTGGTAGAACGAAGATCGTCGACGCTACGCACGAAAAACAGACAACTGCTGTACCGACAGTAGCCCGACGGCACGACAACAGTCCTGTCGCCTACCCATTTTTTTGTCGCCGTGCTTCGGTGGAGCACGTACGTCTCAAAATGGCACAGAAATTGCGAGTGCGTACGCAAAAATACCTTGTTCACGCTGCTCTGACGGGCAAGCTTATCGATTCGGTCCCGATCTCCTGCTGCTATGCATCTCAAGGCGGCGTCATCTACAAGCAACGACCATGCTGCGAGGTCGATGGACTTGGTCCCATCCTTAGCCCGGCATACTTCTGCCGGGACGCTGTCGTACGGCAGGCTTGTGGTGTGCTCGTAAGCTTTGATGGCGCTTTTGACACTTTCTGCTACCCTGTTAGATGGTCGATGCGTGCGCGAAGTGGACGGCGATGAGCCAAGAACAAATGCCATTTTCGGCAAAAAAAACATTTTGATACCCCGTTCCGCGTTTGATTAATTTTATCATAGCACGTTCTCGAACACGCGGCCATACCTCAGAGTGGAATTATCATTCATGGTATAGATAGTAATCCGCGACAACCAAATCGGAAAAATCCACGCAAAGGCATGCCTTTGCTTGAAGATTGAAAGTGTTCTCCAGATTGCTGAGAGATCCACGATGCTGATAGTACAGACACTCATTGTGTGCCACTGCAACGTTACCCTTGTTGGCCGCTTTGAAAATCTGCGATGCTGACCAGGCCTGGTCGAGTACCGACGGGCACTACATATCTGATCGTTGCATCCGATATAAACAATCAGCGGTCATTAAAAGAGAGTCTCAGATCTTTACGGCCCCATCAGAAAAAATGCAAATTGTGATACACGGCTGCTGGGTTGTACAGCAAGTATGCACATGCTTAGCGCGGTGTGTAGATTGTGCACCAATTGTAGAACAACGGACAGCAGTAGTACTGCTAAGTCTACTGCTGTAACCTTCAGACTAGCGCCGGCGGGCTTTCACAATAGTGTATACGACCGACTCCGATAGCAGTTTAAAACCAGCACGCCATCATACCCGGCGAGAGTGGCTGCAACGGCATCGGCCGGGGCAGAGCCGGTCAACCCTGATCCGTTTTCCGCTGAAAAGGTGACGCTTGGCTCGTGTGCTACCGGGGAGCCACCACGCTCGCCGCTGTTGCTGATGTCATCGCAGCTACCGTCCGGAGTTCCTCTTCCGAAAGCTGCCACGGGAGCGCGCGGGTTGGACTGAAGCGGGGCTAATGATTTTTTTCTCGTAAGAAAGTTTGGATCAGCCGCCATCCTGTGTTTCAGAGGAAAACAGCTCCGGCCTCCCCGGGAAAACTTGGTAAGTTCCATACGGATGACGTGACCATGCTATGCTGCATAGTACGTAGCGATAGCGTGCCAATAGTTTGGCATGTAGCTCGTCCTTGCACGCACGTTTTTCCGCTGTGGCGACGACGGCGGGCCGTGGGTCGTGGGTCGCGGGTCGTGGGGTGCGGGCGCCGTTAGAGGTGCGGCACAACCAACAGCGGTGCAATCTTAGGAAAAACAAATACACACACAGAAAGACTGCCCGTTCGAGATATACCCACATTCGAACGGGATGTTGTGGAGTATTTTCTTCAGTGAGTGGAGGGAAACCGGCTGGGTACTGGACTTATTTTCGAGTCTATTTAAGTCTATACACTGTGGAGAACACCTTCATAAAGGTTGAAACTCCCCAACGTCTGTCGAGGACGAAACCCTCTTTTCCACAACACTGATGATTTATATCAGTGATACCAGCTGGTGGTGCTAAGTACAATAAAAACATATGTAAAGGTAGCCTAAATTTTGCAAAACATCCCCTGTAGTTCTCTACTGGGTCAACGACAAAGATTATCGGGGAGAATCCCTCCGTCATGTCGTGTGTTGTAAAATGTGACTTCACAGGGAACACGGCGCAGTGTCTTTGTGACAACGTGCTAGTCTGTTCGACACGAATTTGGAATTATATTACAAAGAGAAAAAGAAGAAGAAAGGGTCTCTTCCACCTCCCGCGGACGCACACGTCTGACGACAGTTACATCTATCAGCTGTCGCTCGTTTTAGCGACAGCTACTATATCTTATTAGGAAAAATGAATACACACAGAGAACAATCATACTAAACACAGAAAAAAAACTTGAAAGGGATTACTGGTTTTTCATACAATTTGAATTTTACGGGCAGTTGTTTCCCGCCGTTTTTGAATCCGCAAAATGACATTGATCTTTAGGGGTTTACGCATCATTGATGCATGAGATAAGGCTAAGTACACAGGGTGCATGGTAAGTAGGGCATCACAGTCCGGTTGCATCTCGCTTAGCTTGTTTCATGTCATGTTTGGTGTTGGCAAACAGCAGTAAAGCACGAAAACTTTTCAAAATGATATATGTAAGGATGGTTAGTCGACTTCCCTGTTGTTCCTCAGCGTAGTTTGCCGAGATATCTTGTTGACCACATGTTGTAATCACGTCGTAGAGCATCCGTCATGAAGAGCAGCAGCGGCAGCGGGTGGCGGTTGGCATCTCCGTGTGGAAAAATGGTGTGGAGGAGGGCAAAGGATACAACACGTGCAGAATTACCCACCTGGATGCACAGGGATCAGCAGAGAAGACGATGTGTGTCAGCCGCGAGGTCAATATGGGAGAGCACCTTTGCACGAAACCCGATACAGCCTTCCCACCTTGCCTTCAGTCTGTCTACAGAAATGCGGCGGAACCCTCGACGGTTCGGGCGTCGGTTTCTCCGCGTTCCGAGAAAGCGACAAGGGCTCCTCGTCACCATGCGCGCGGGAGAGACACACACACGCGTCTTTTCATTGGTCAGCCGGTTAGTGCGGTCGATGTTAATAATAAAGACATACACAAGACGTATTTTCATTGGTCAGCCGGTTAGCGCGGTCGATGCTAATAATAAAACACACAGAGAGCGAGAGAGAGAGAGAGAGAGAGAGAGAGAGATTCGTGGGGTGTGCATGTGCAGCGGACAAAGCGGCGGGTGACTAAAAGCAGGAGGCAACCCATATTAGCACTGCACTGCAAACCTTTAAAGTCTGCTGTCTCATACATCATGGGCGCGGCAGCTTCTGTATCGGCGGAGGCGGAACTGACCACGTTTAAGGAAATGCGATCGAAATTCGAGGCGAGTCGGGACCCGAACTACTTGTTGTAGTAGAACTCTGAGTGTGTTCTTATTTCCACATGTGCATAACGATAGTATCAAATAACAAAAAACCTGCTATCAAAACAAACTATTACAACATGCATATTTTTTCACGAAAAAATGACTTGGGAAAACAAAGCTAGAGCCCTTGCGTTCACCACAATGCAATGCCCTGTCGTGATATATTCATGTAGTCTAGAGACATTTCATGTCACATGCGAACCAATGTTTACCCTAGATGAAGTTCCTTTCATTGTCAACTATTTGGGTGACATGTGTGCATTGTTTTGCGCAAGCGGTTGCCGTTGTTTTGGTCGTCATCGGAACCGTTCCTCGTAGCATTTGTTCACCACGCACTGCCAATCAAACGATCCTGCCTTGTCTGCTAAACGACCTTCAATTTATTTACAATCTACGCTATCCATGAGCATATTAGGGAAGTTCGGTGAAGGTGAAGGCATGCGTGTTTGTTGTCAACGCTTCCAGCACGCCCTCGGATATTGTCGGTTGTTTTGCGTTGATACAAATGGGTGCTAGACGCATCTTCTTCCGTGCTGGCATGTTTCTTCACTACTCTAGAGTCAAGTGATCCACTCAGCACAACACAACCTCAGGCGTTGAAAGAAGAGGGGAAAACCGACGAGGACATCTATGCCGAGCTCAAGACCTTGTACAACACCGCAGTGGGCACCGCCAGTGGCGACGCCGCCCCCGATGTTGCTGCTGCTGGCGGGGAGAAGGCAACAGCTGCCCCTGAGGCTACCCCCGATGGCGCAGCACCGCCGGCAGGCGAGACAACAGCAGCGGAGCCTGTTGCAGCGCCTACAGAGGCCGCACCGGCGCCAGCCGCGACGGAAACACCAACGGCCGACGCGGAGGCGGCTGCTACTGCGGAATAGTCAGAGTACATAGTTACAGGTGGCAGACCATTGTGCATGGGAGCGCGCAAAGAGTACATGGTGGCGCGGAAAAGAGAGCGAAAATGGACCATTACGATGTGCACTGTTGCAACATAGAGTACCCTTCGTTCAGATGTAAAGCCCGGCGGGTACGGTATGGCTACTCGATCGGGTATGGAACCGAATATTTGTGAGGTCAACCATGACGTGATCGTAGGTGATGTGGATTTGGTCCCAAAAAAAATCCGGCAACAGGGAGGGAGGGGAGAACAGGTACGCCGTAGGGGTCCTTGGGTCGGACGTTGAAGCACGTACCTGTCTGGGGGGGATGATGTTGTATCCCTTGCCGATGTTTCGTTTCCCGTTGAAAATCTGAGTCAACTACGAGTGAGTGTAGGCTAGCGGTTAACTTTTTTCATCGTTTGAACGTTCCAAACAATGGTAGTCTAATCTAGGCCCGCACACCTCGATTGCCGTCTGAATCCCGTTCCCCGTGAGCGATTAGGTGAAGTACTGTCAGCCCAAGTAAGTGCACCAGCAGGCTCCTGGCCTGTGTCTTCCCACAATACTCGAATCAAAAACGGCACGATCAATAACGGTTGATTCGTTGTATCAACCACGTGAAACGTCATATAGTTTCACACGTCTCCTGGTGGCTTGGCCTTCGCACGCAACTTCTGCTGTGGTCTCTACTTCCTACTTTGAAGTATTATCCTGACCGCGAAACTCGCAAAATGACACATGACACACCAAGACATGAAAAAAAATCAAAACGATTTGAGTATCAAACCACACTATCAAACCACACTACAAAAGTGTTTGCATCACAGGTTACAACGGGGGATTGATTCAGTATTGCGAACGCGATACGATGCACACACACCTTAGATACATCAATCATCGGAGAGAAACACGCTATACGAACAACGCCCGAATACTTCCGGGCACAGCCGGATACAGCACACACAGGAAGGTTTTGTTGTGATACCACACACACGAAAGCGCCTCCGACGACTGTTGAGCAAACTCGGCCGGTCAACGCATACCCCCCCTCTCCCCGCACAGCAACTCAACAGCCAACGATCCACGACGCCATCGCCAGCTTCAGCCTCTGGTTCGACGGTTGGCCTCTCAATCCGGACATTCATTCCAACTTCCAACAAAGCAAACAACAGGGCAAAAAGAGCGCCCTAGAAACGGAACAGCTCGCTGCACCCAACGACTACAGTTAATATTTACCGCACCCAAAGTGCTGATTCGACAGTGTCCACCGCAGGGGTGCATGGAAGGAGCAGCTAAGTGTCTCGAGGCACCTGCGCTTTTCCCCGCACAATCAAGTCACACGTCGGGCCTTGCACCCCCAGCAGCGACAGCGGCACAACAAGCCAATAATAGTGTTCCACTTCGCGCACACATACTATCAGGATACATGACGAACAGAAGCAACAAATAATTTTTCACCCATCACGAAGGGTGCTCAAGCTCTTTTTGACGAATTGAGGACGATATCGCCGGCGAATGGGAAAAATCACATACACAAACAGCACCACACCCCCCAACAAAACCAGCACCAAAACGCTCCACTCCGCAAATTTCCAAAACATTTTCCCGCTTGGAACGACAAAATTCAAACCCAAACACACCCGTGTGAAGCAAGCAAACAAAGCTCCAGACAACACCGACTGTTACGAATAAATACGCAGCAAAGCGCCACCACACCAAACCACAAATCTGAACATCCCAACCAACGAAAAAAGCTCTTGCGCAGACTCAACACAAGGAAGTACAGCCGCCCTAGCGACCCGTCCCCCGCGTAGGCAACGGCATCTACCCGGTTTTGCCGCTACCACCCAACCATCCAACCGCCAGCCGCACGGCCAACTATTACCGTGCAGGGAGTCGATCTCCCCGTCTTCTTCATACGCCGAAGGCATAGTGCCGTTTGCCACAGGACATTTCCGTTTCCGGAGAAAGTAAAAAACGGGGGGGGCTGCTTCAAAACGACTGTCGTCGGACCGATGGCATGTACTCCCCATCCCCGTCCATAAACACGCCGATGTCACCATGGTCGTCCGATTGGAAACCCATCCCATCGCCGCCACCGCCGCCGCCGCCAACCCCTTCGTCGTCCCGGTCGTCCTCGCCGTCGCGAGCCCCGGTGGCATGCTCACTGTGGACGCGGTCTTGTTCTTGATCTTCGTCTGGGGGATACCACAGGTCGTCGTCAGAGTAGGATAGGCCAGACAGGATCCAAGGGTGGCACAGAGCTTCCGTCGCGGTCGGCCTTTTGTATTCCATTTTGCACGTCGTTCGTTCGTTTGGGGGGGGGGAGGTGGGGTGATCAGCGTTTTACGAAACAGAACTACCACTTCCCAAGTACCAGCATGCAGTTTCCGCCAAAGCCTAACACAGAAGGGGTTCTTGAACCCAAACATAACCAAAAGCAACCCGTACACAAAGAAAAATAACAACGTCAACGCAAGCTCACCTACATGAGGATACTATCCGGTGCACCGATAAACTACGTCACAAGCCAGAACCAAAACGCAGCTGCATGATCGAAAAGAGGACTACAACCCCTGTGAAACTTTGCCTCTGCCGGCGAAAACCCGGCATGTCGCTCCGTCCCGGAATTGTAGGGATGCGAGGTCTATGGTCTAAGGACTACGGCATACGTTTACACCCCCATTCCGCTGAAATCACCGGTCGCCATGCGCGCGTACACACACACACACACACACACCGCACCTGCGGGTAGGGTCGACGAGCAGGAGCGTCGTGACGAAATCCAAGAACGCGTCGTCTTCCACGCGAAGACGCCGGCTTAGGGATGTCCTCTTGGGGTAGATGATGGCGTACCGAGGGCTCGCGGAGGAGCAGGCGTCTTCCTCTCCGTCCCCGTCCTCGCGGCGGCGGTGGCGCGAGGAGGGGGGAAGCGAGCCGTCGAACCGAGGAGACTCCGTCTCGGACGAGGAACCTCGATCTTGTTCGGTTTAATCGGGGGATGACGCGAGGGTCGGATGGAAACGGGAGGGGGGGAGGGGGGTTATACTCAAGGTTTCCAAGACGGAGCGCTGTTCCCCGAAGGAACCTCGAGAAATCGCGAGGCCCTGAACCTCGGTCTTGACGGTTTCATCGGGGCGACGCGAGGGGTGGACGAAAAAAAAGGGGGGGGGGG